>JARQOC010000117.1:0-148116 GCA_033576535.1 Allobates femoralis
GAGCAAACTATCCGGTAACTGGATTGCTCAGGATTACACATCCTGAGCAATCCGGTTACTGGATTGCGGCTTCAGCAATCCGGTCCCGGATTGCTGAATGTCTGAAGACAATTGCGTTCACCGCATCCGGATCTGGATGCGGTGAACGCATTTCAGGTTTTAAGTGTGACCCTAGCCATATTGCGCTTTTGGAAGTAGGCATAAAACGATTTCTGCCACAGAAACCAGATGTGGCCATATGGCACTCAATATGCCAGACTCTCCATTGTAAGTCAATGGTGGACAAAACCAGATCTGGTAGCATCTGGTTTCTGTCGGATTCTCCTGAAGGCAGAAAAATGCTAGTCTGGAACCACCCTTAGCCTAATTAGCATAATAGCCTAAAATTCAAAAGAAAATAGTGCATCTGAACAGCCCTTTGGATAACATAAGTCACTGTGGTATCCAATTAAAAATCCAAAAGCACACGTCCATTTTATATGCTCATCTGCAGTTTTATCTGCCAGAAAAGATTTAAGCTCAGTTCCTTATGTCAGTAAGGAGTTAAAACAAACTGTAGCCAAGGGACAGGGGTTTTCTGAAAGCAGAACACCCCTCTAAGGCCCCCTTCACATCAGCATTTTGCTCATGTTTGCGGCCTATCCGGCATTGTCTATGGGGCTTGCGGTCCGCTGCGGCAAGTGCAGTTCTGCCGGATGCAACAGATCCGGCACTTGCGTGCGTGATCAAAAACAGCTGCTTGCAAGTGCCGGATCCAGCTGATACTACATAACTGCACTTGCCTCACCTGACCGCAAGCCCCATAGACAATGCATGGGGCCTGCCGAATCGGCGCCGCAAGTGCGGCTGTTAGGCGAAACATCTAGCAGGTGCGGTAAATCTGCCGCACATCAGCAAGAATGCGAATGTGAAAGGCCCCTAATACAGTTTGTATTTTGGAAACTCGTGAAAAATAAATTTTGGTCAAGTATGTTTAAATATTGTCTTTTGTTAGTAATGTAATGTAATGCTATATGAACTTTTCAAGAAATTATATATACTAAAAATGTGTTAACATTATGTAATAATTTATTAAACGGAATCCCTATGTTATATTTATATAGGATATAAGAATGCAGTAGTTAAATGAACACAACATTCCTCTCCAGGTTGTTACAATTTCAGGCAGATATTATGCTATGAAATGCTTGCTGTGACACCAGCTGTAAAAGTGCACAGTTCTATTGAAAGTTAGATGTGCTAGAAATTCTGTTCAATAGAGGTCTCCGAGTTTTCACTGATCTAACATTGAGTGCATCTACTTTCTACAGTGTCTAGTCATACTTTCAGTGGCACTTGTGATGAAAGAATATATACATCAAGGAGATCACAGTTTTATGGGAACAATTTAAATTGGATATACTTTGGAGCCAAGGTTCATAACAGTAAAAAAATATATGAACAACCAGTCTACTTAAAGCGATATTCTGGTTTACATTTTTTTAATTAATTTTAGTATACAGTACATCTAATTATATTTCTTTTCATATATCATTTTTATATAAGAGTACTTCATATCTATTTGGATATCTAATTAGATTGGCACTGCCCATTCTACCTGATACTAGGTACACACTGTGGGCCTCGGGGTTCTCAAGTCTGCCAAAGAATGCAATAGCATACCCAGTCTTGCTGAAATAGGAAGTGCTAAATTCATTAATTCATTCACATGCAATTTATTGAATTTGGCGCCTCTAGCAAGAGGTATACACCTCCAGTAAGTGCTGTGAGCCTCCATCCACTGTGCCAGAAATACTCCTCCACTTAGTAACTGGAGTAGCATTTCTGAAGTACAAAGTGCTGGCATATTTGATGATATTGATTGGTGGTCATGACCATGCCCTGTTTAACTCCACCCCAGCTCCACCTAATTAAACTGGAGAAAAAGTTCCAAAAGTCACAAAATGTTTGTGAAATTCACTGTTTTCTAGTTTAAAAGCTTTGATGAATCAGCCACTTTGTCTTTTCAGTATATGCCAGGTTTGTTCGTCATTTACTGTAACATTGCCATAGGCATATGGTGTGTCTTTGTTGAAATCCATGAACAAAATGCTGTGGATAGAAAGGCACAATAGGGTCTTATCCGGCTTACAGGGCATAGCAATCAACTTGATTTGCTCACCTGTGAGAATTGTCTACGACACAACAATAAGAGTGTGTCCCACGCATAGCTCATTAGTATTACATTCTTCTCACTTCTCTCCGCACATAGAAATCAGAAGTTCTAGCCCATCTTTATTCATCACTAATTTTTTATATTTTTATTCTTTTAATCTTCTCTCATAAATGATTACGTACAATATATTCTTAGTTTTTGTTCTCTTTTTCTGAAATACACAACCAAATTGTCTTTTTGTTACCACGCACTGGCTGTGAACTGTGACATATCCTGTGCCTCATCTGCAACCTATGCTCTGCCATGATCACCAGGGGCCTGACCACCACCACCATGCTCAGGCACATGTTACCAAAGCACCAAACTAAGTGTGCCGAACACCTGGGTCACAATCATTGTCTCCTGGTGACACCACTGCCTCTTTCCTTGTGTTACATGCCAGCCAATCCTCTGTTCAGGATGCAGGAGCAGATGCCTTCCACCCTGCACCTGTTGTTGCACATTCACAATCACTATCAGCAACCACATTTCTTGTCCCAGTAAAGCGTTAAGGTTAGTGATGAGCGAGTACTAAAATGCTCGGGTGCTCGAAGCTCGGGCCAAGCATCCCGAGATACTCGTGTACTCGGCCCGAGTACCGAGCCCAATGTTATCCTATGGGAGACCCGAGTAT
Organism: Allobates femoralis; assembly: GCA_033576535.1. Lineage (NCBI taxonomy): Eukaryota > Metazoa > Chordata > Amphibia > Anura > Aromobatidae > Allobates > Allobates femoralis. The sequence goes on from JARQOC010000117.1 coordinate 2,829, forward strand.
TTTTATGAAATGACTGCCGGCAGCATGTAGAAACCCTAAAAATGTCACAAAAGTCTCAGAAGAGTGCTCAAATGACATGGCAACACCATGAAGAAGACCCCTGGAAGCATTTCTCACTCAAAAGTCACAGCTGTGAACAATCTTGTCCGAGTTTCACGCCAATTTTACGGAGTCACCAGAAAACATTCCAAAATGACACCAAAATGAATATTCAGGGTGGAAATGTTAAGGGCACATACCCAATAGTGAGATACAGCTGGTGTATGTTACTTTTTGTGATTACATAAAAGATTTTACGTGAAAACATTGTACGGCACTTTGATGTCCCTGAGAAGCGACGTACATTAAGCCCTGTCTTGACATAATGTGCCCATTTTGAGGACGTGGGTGTATTGTAGTATTTTCCTTTACCAGGGCAGTCCAAAATTGTGAGTTCACCAATGACCCATGCATACAGACATGCATGAGGGCCTGTAAACCTCAAGTGGGTGTATTGTAGTATAGCCCTTTGGTCAGGGCAGCCAAAAATTGGGAGGCTCCTCATTGTCCCTGGATAGAGACGTGCAGGAGGACCTGTAAACAAGAACTGGGTGTATTGTAGTATAGCCCTTTGGCCAGGGCAGCCAAAAATTGGCAGGCTCCACATTGTCCCTGGATAGAGACGTGCAGGAGGGCCTGTAAACCTGAAGTGGGTGTATTGTAGTCTAGCCCTTTGGCAGGGCAGCCAAAATTTGGGAGGCTCCACATTGTCCCTGGATAGAGACGTGCAGGAGGGCCTGTAAACCTGAAGTGGGTGTATTGTAGTCTAGACCTTTGGCAGGGCAGCCAAAAATTGGGAGGCTCCACATTGTCCCTGGATAGAGACATGCAGGAGGGCCTGTAAACCTGAAGTGGGTGCATTATAGTATAGCCCTTTGGCAGGGCAGCCAAAAATTGGGAGGCTCCACATTGTCCCTGGATAGAGACGTGCAGGAGGGCCTCAAAACATTTTTCCCATTGAAAAGGAGCGGGTCTCCTGTCGTTGTAATGCACATTCTAAAAGAATGGGTGTAAAAATTTACCACTGGGGGTATACCTGAAACAACAGCCTAACTATTGTAACGGTCATCATGGTGGCACATGAGGAGAAGGAGGAGCAGTCCAGCGATTATCCAAGTGAGAGGAAGACGACGTGGTAGATGATCCAGTAGCTGACCCAACCTGGCAGGAGGATATGCAGAGCGAGGACAGCAGTGCACAGGGGGAGGGAGGTGTAGCATCCCAACAGGCAGTATGAAGCAGGGTCGTGTCCGCAGGCAGAAGGCAGGCAACCGTTCCCCGGAACAACAACACGACACAAGGTGCCTGTGCAAATGTTAGGTCTTCCCGAGTCTGGCAGTTTTTTAAGTTGGCTCCAGATGACTCTAAAAAGGCCATTTGCAACACCTGCCATGCCAGCATCAGCAGGGGTACGAAAACTAGAAGCCTGACCACCACCAGCATGATCAAGCACATGTCAGCCAAGCACCTGACTTTGTGGGAAGTACAACAGAGTCGAAGAGCGGTGCTTGCTGATGTCACTGCTACGTCTTCGCGTGTTGTGCGTGCGAGCCAATCCCCTGTCCATGCTGGCCGCGAACAAGCCTCCGGCCCTGCACCTGAAGTTGCCCACGCACAAATAACATCACCATCAAGCACGTCCTTGTCCCAGCGCAGCGTTCAATTATCCATTCAGCAAACCTTTGAACGCAGGCGCAAATACGCTGCCAACGCCCCACATGCCACAGTCCTAAATTGTCACATTTCACGACTCATAGCGCTAGAAATGTTGCCTTTCCAGCTAGTGGAGACGGAAGCATTCCGCGACCTAATGGTGGTTGCTGTCCCACGTTACTCGGTCCCCAGCCGCCACTATTTCTCCAGATGTGCCGTCCCCGCATTGCATAACCACGTGTCCCAAAGCATCACACGTGCCCTGAACAACGCTGTTTCAGCCAAAGTCCACCTAACCACAGAAACGTGGACAAGTGCTTGTGGGCAAGGCCGCTACATGTCCTTGACGGCACACTGGATTAATATTGTGGAGGTTGGGACCCAGTCTGAGCGAGGGACGGAACACGTCCTTCTCACACCAAGGATAGCAGGCCCTACCTCTGTCAGGGTTTCACCGACACTCTACAGCTCCGGAATGTCATGCTCCTCAGCCTCCTCCTCCTCCTCCTGCGCATCCTCATCCACTGTACCCTCCACACCAGTGACAAGCTGGAAGCACTGCAGCACTGCCTCTGCGAAGCGGCAACAGGCTGTGCTGAAGCTAGTCTGCATAGGTCACAAACCCCACAATGCAGAAGAGGTGTGGACAGCTCTGAAACAGCAGGCAGATCACTGGCTGACACCTCTGAACCTAAAGCCAGGAAAGGTCGTGTGTGACAATGGCCGGAACCTGGTGGCAGCTTTGAGGCGAGGCCAGCTGACGCATGTTCCATGTGTGTCCCATGTGCTCAACCTGGTGGTTCAGTGGTTTCTTACATCATACCCAGAGCTGTCTGATCTGCTGGTAAAAGTTCGCCGCCTGTCTGCGCATTTTCGCAAGTCACGTGCTGCTTGCCGGCTTGTAGCGCAGTTAGCGTCTTCCGGCCCACAGACTGGTGTGTGATGTCCCCACGCGTTGGAATTCAACTCTGCACATGATGGTCAGGATATGTGAGCAGAAGAGGGCAGTTGTTGACTACCTGCATCACCTAAGCCGTCGGGAAATGGGTCAAACTCCACACATAACACCTACGGAGTGGAGATGGATGTCCGACCTATGTACCATCCTCCAAAACTTTGAGGACTCCACCAAGAGGGTGAGCGGCGATGACGCCATTATTAGCGTCACCATACCGCTACTCTGCCTTCTAAAACGGTCTCTGCTGAAAAACAAAGATGATGCATTGCAGGCGGAGCGCAATGACTTGGAGCAAGAAACTGTAGTGGATGTGGGTGATAACACACAGCCCAGCCTCATCTCATCACAACGTGCAGTGGAGGACTATGACGAGGAGGAGGAGGATGAAGACATGGAGCAACTCTCTGGCCAAATTGAGGATATGACATGCACACCAGTCATAACCTTGATTCAGCGTGGCTGGCCAGAGGACAGGGGAGATGAGGAGGAGGAGGAGGACAGCATGTTCAGTCATCGTGTTGGTCAGGATACTGAAGTGATGGCTGTTAAGAGTCTGGCGCACATGGCTGACTTTATGGTAAGCTGCCTGGCTCGTGACCCTCGCGTTCAGAACATCTTGGCCGACAATCAGTACTGGTTGGCAACACTCTTAGACCCACGCTACAAGGAGATCTTTATGTCTCTCATTCCTGAGGCGGAGAGGTCAGCCAAAATACAGCAGTTCCAGAAGGCCATAGCAACGAAAGTAGGCAAAGCATTCCCCTCACAAAATGCTAGCGGCATAGATCAGGAATCGGTGGACAACCAAGGTTCAAGAGTGGTGTACTGCTGCGGGCCCCAAGAATTTGGGACAGGATGTGTGAGCGAGTAGATGTGCCCCTTTGTTGTTGCGAAATTAGTGCTTGCACACGACCTCGGCCACTGCCTGCACCACCATCACGTTCACTTCCTTGTTCCTTGCCAACGCCCTTGCCAACGCCCTTGCGCATTTTGCCTGTATACAGGGACAACAGTCTGGTGACTGTTCGGGTCACAGGAGATTTGGATTTTAGACCCTAACCTGTATCAAGGTAGTAAGTGCAACAGTCTGATGACTGTAATGGTCTCAGGAGAGTAGGATTTTAGTCCCTAACGTGTATCAAGGTAGTAAGTACACCAGTCTGGTAACTGTTCAGATCACAGGAGAGTAGGATTTTAGTCCCTAACCTGTATCAAGGTAGTAAGTAGACCAGTCTGGTAACTGTTCAGATCACAGGAGAGTAGGATTTTAGTCCCTAACCTGCATCAAGGTAGTAAGTACACCAGTCTGGTAACTGTTCAGATCACAGGAGAGTAGGATTTTAGTCCCTAACCTGTATCAAGGTAGTAAGTACAACAGTCTGGTGACTGTAATGGTCACAGGAGAGTAGGATTTTAGTCCCTAACCTGTATCAAGGTAGTAAGTACACCAGTCTGGTAACTGTTCAGATCACAGGAGAGTAGGATTTTAGTCCCTAACCTGGATCAAGGTAGTAAGTACACCAGTCTGGTAACTGTTCAGCTCACAGGAGAGTAGGATTTTAGTCCCTAACCTGTATCAAGGTAGTAAGTACACCAGTCTGGTAACTGTTCAGATCACAGGAGAGTAGGATTTTAGTCCCTAACCTGTATCAAGGTAGTAAGTACAACAGTCTGGTGACTGTAATGGTCACAGTAGAGTAGGATTTTAGTCCCTAACCTGTATCAAGGTAGTAAGTACACCAGTCTGGTGACTGTTCAGCTCACAGGAGAGTAGGATTTTAGTCCCTAACCTGTATCAAGCTAGTAAGTACTGTTATGGTCACAGAAAAGCTTGGATTCAGATCTGGATCAACCTGCCTATATCCTCCTAGATTACTCCTGAGAAGGACTGTTGTGGTCAGCAGCAGTTTGCAGCCCTGCTCCGGATCTACCTATGAGGGCCGCAAATCTGTCCCTAAGCAGCAGCAGACACTGTCCCTACACTCACTGTCTGAATGGCTGTGTGCAGAGCACAGCGCGGCCGGATCTTATAAAGGCTCGGTCACGCTGTGCAGGCCGGCCAATCACTGCAATGCCACAACTAACAGGGCTGTGGCATTGCAGTGGTCTGCCAGCCAATCCCTGCATGTGGGCTGGCTCTCTAAAGAGCACCAACATGCAGGGATGAGGACCACGAGCACAGCACGAGTATCGCGAGATTACTCGGTGCTCGCCGAGTAGCCCGAGTACAGTGATACTCGTGCGAGTACCGAGCAGCGCAGAGCATACTCGCTCATCACTAGTTAAGGTGCATCTACCCCACACATTGGAACAAAAAAGGAAATTTCACGCCGACTGGTCCTTCTATAGGTCCACAAATGTTTTGTGGACATGTAGAAGCGCCAGTCGGCATGAAACAGTCACAGTCGTCCTGCACCTCCTTCTCTCCCTGCTTGTTCACCTCATGGATCTATAATTAATAAAGCTGAAACTGCACTCGATCCACCTGAGTGCCGCTCTTTCTGCTACTTTCATAGATCTTCAATCTTAGCTGTGCACCGCTGGAGGAGGACGCCACTTTCTGGATCTGTGCTACACACCACCGCACCGCAGGTCAGTGCACGGTTTTTTTCTTATTGTACATGAGTTTGATGTATTAATCTTTCCAGTTTACTTAGGAGATTCGACCCATTTCACCCTTGTCTACCCCAATTTAGGTTCAAACACTAAACAGGCTCATTTCCAAGCTGCTTTCTCTGGAATTGTTGCCATTTAAGCTTGTGAACACTGAGAGTTTCTGCAACCTTATGGTGGGGAATGTCCCATAGTACCGTATATACTCGTGTATAAGCCGAGTTTTTCAGCCCAAAAATTGGGCTGAAAAGTCACCCCCTCGGCTTATACACGGGTCAATACGGTAATCCTAGGTGTCCGGGTGCTGGGGAGGCTGGAGGAGGCGGGGGGAGGCTCCTGACAGAGCGGCCCGTCACATGGGGCCGCTCATTAGATATGCACGGCTCCCCCCGCCCATCACAGCGGCAGGGGGAGCCGTGCATACAGCCCCCAGATGTTTACAGGCCCCCATATACAGCAGGCCCCCACATACAGCAGGCCCCCAATGGCACTCGCCCCCCCACACTGTGCAGAGCCCCCCCATCCGATGCATTATGTTACCATCCAGCCGCGTCTTCCTCACCGTCCTCCCGTCCATCCTCTCGCGCTGTGTTCGGCTTTCATGTGACCCGGCGCGATGACGTCATCCGACTGCGACCGCCGGGTCACATGAGACCGGGAACACAGCGCGCGAGGATGGACGGGAGGACCGGCGGTGATGAAGACGCGGCTGGATGGTAAGATGATGCATCGGGAGGGGGGGCTCTGCACAGTGTGGGGGGGCGAGTGCCACTGGGGGCCTGCCTGTATATACCTCTGGGGGCTGCTGCCTGTATATGCCTCACTGCTGGGGGCTGCTGCCTGTATATACCTCACTGCTGGGGGCTGCTGCCTGTATATACCTCACTGCTGGGGGCTGCTGCCTGTATATACCTCACTGCTGGGGGCTGCTGCCTGTATATACCTCACTGCTGGGGGCTGCTGCCTGTATATACCTCACTGCTGGGGGCTGCTGCCTGTATATACCTCACTGCTGGGGGCTGCTGCCTGTATATACCTCACTGCTGGGGGCTGCTGCCTGTATATAACTCACTGCTGGGGGCTGCTGCCTGTATATACCTCACTGCTGGGGGCTGCTGCCTGTATATAACTCACTGCTGGGGGCTGCTGCCTGTATGTACCTCACTGCTGGGGGCTGCTGCCTGTATATACCTCACTGCTGGGGGCTGCTGCCTGTATATACCACACTGCTGGGGGCTGCTGCCTGTATATACCACACTGCTGGGGGCTGCTGCCTGTATATACCACACTGCTGGGGGCTGCTGCCTGTATATACCACACTGCTGGGGGCTGCTGCCTGTATATACCACACTGCTGGGGGCTGTATACCTGTGCTGGAGTCCACCCTCGGCTTATACACGAGTCAATAGGTTTTCCCAGGTTTTGGGGGCAAAAGTAGGGGGGTCGGCTTATACACGGGTCGGCTTATACACGAGTATATACGGTATTTGGTCTGCAGCTGCCAATATTTTGCATGATGTGCCATGTCCAATTTATACAAGCACATGTCCTATAACATCACCCCTACCCTGACCAACAAATCAACTGGGAGGTGTCACGTAACCACAGACACGTGAACAAGTACTTGTTAGCATGGTAAGCTATACCTCCCTCATGGCACATTGAGAGAAGCTTGTGGAGGACAGGACTAAGTCGGACCCTGCAACCTCACACATGCTATCGAAGCCTAAGATTGCAGGTCCAAGTTCTACGAGAGTTACCCCCACCTCCTACATTAGTTCATGCACCTCCTTCTTCTCCTCATTCTCCATCTCTAAATTATTCTCCATATCAGTCACAAGAATGAATCACAGTAGTACAGCCTCGGTGAAGCAGCAACAGGCTCTGCTAACACTAATTTGTTTAGGGCTTGGACACACTCCGCTACTTACATGCCAGTCTGTCGGACGAGACTCGGAAGAGATTGGATCAGCGACCCTGAAAGGCCTCCCCCTCTCTGGATGGGGAGTGTGATGCTGCACAAAAACACAAGCAACTGTCATTCCCGTCCAGAGAGGTAGAGGTCGTTCAGGGTCACTGCTCCAGTCTTTTCCGAGTCTCGTCTGACAGACTCGCATGTAAGTAGCAGAAGGTGTCCAAGTCCTTAGGCAACAAAAAGCACACTTGTGGAAAACTGGAAAGGTTTAAGTTGCTCTGACCACTGAATCTACAACCAGACATGGTCATGATTGATATTTGCCTAAACCTGATAGTGGTTCTGAAGTTTGGAAAACTCACACGTGTACCATGATTAGTCACGTGCTTAACTTAGTGGCTCAGTGGTTTCTGAAAAACTGCTTAGATTTGCCTGAGCTACTTGTGAAGGTACTTGATATGTGCACCTATTCCCATATGTCAGCTACAGCTGGCGCCTGTCTGGCAGTTCTGTAGCAGCACTTGCAGGGTCCAGCTCATTGACTGGTATACAATGTGCCTATGCGCTGGAACTATAGATTACTTATGTTGGAAAAGCTTTATGAGCAGCAGAGGACAGCAATTGAATACCAGCTACAACATGCCCATTGGTATTGTGGTCAGACAATGTTCATAACAAGCAATGAGTGGGCATAGATATCCGACATCTGTGAGGTAAACTTCTAGGAATCAACAAAGCATCAGAGAAGAAATACAGGTACAGTGTTGAGTTTACAGTAATTGATACAGGGTCCATGATCAACAAGCATCAGTTGCCTGACCCATACTATTAGCAGTGGCGTAATGATCGCGGTCGCAAGGTTCATGGGTGCGAAGGAGCCCAGACCTATAGGGGCCCGCGCTGCCAGCCGCCCCCTGCTCACATCGATCGCAGTGCGGGGTGCCTCTTCACATGGATGTGCGTCCCCGAGAACACACATTCCTGTGACAGCGTGGCAGATAAGGCCGGTGTGTCAGGGAGAGGAGAGGAGGGAAGCTTCCTGCTGCTGCTGCTCCTGCCCCTCCCCTCTTCTGAACTGCTGGCTTCCTGACCTGCGTTCCACTGTGCCGCTACCTCCCAACTCCTGCTTGAGTGCTCAGTGGAACGCAGGCCGGCCGCACCTCTTCCTCCTCCTGAGACAATTCTCAGAAGAGACCGCCAGTGCAGAAAGGGAACCAGGAGAGGTAAGTAAATATATATATATTTTTTTTTAATAATTACTGCAGTATTGCCAGAATATTATTGGGGGGGGAAGGGGGTCATGTATAAGGCTGCACATAATACTGCACTATATGGGAGAAGGCTGCATATATAATAGTGCACTATATTGGAGAAGGCTGCACATAATACTGCTCTATATGGGAGAAGGCTGCACATAACACTGCACTATATGGGAGAAGGCTGCACGTATAATACTGCACTATATGGGAGAAGGCTGCACATAATACTGCACTATATGGGAGAAGGCTGCACATATGATATTGCACTATATGGGAAGGCTGCACATATTATACTGCACTATAGGGGAGAAGGCTGCATATATAATACTGCACTATATGGGAGAAGGTTGCACATATAATACTGCACTATATGGGAGAAGGCTGCACATAATACTGCACTATATGGGAGAAGGCTGTGTCGAGCCCATTGGGACGGGGTACTCGGTACCGGACCGGGTCTGCTGCTGGGGAATGTCACGGGGTTCTGGTCCGGACCGTGGCAGGGGATAATGTCAGTCGTGATGCCACCCATGGCTTGTGGTCAATTTGGGGGACCACCACTGCTGCAGAACCTCCGGGGATGACGCTATGGCAGCTTGTGTTGGTATATTTCTCCACGGGTAGAACTGGGTTCCCCGGTGCAGTGATGATAAAGTCTTTGGTGTAAGGTATGGTGCAGGCCTGTGCTGGGTGCAGTGCACTTACTGTCCTGATGCTGCAGAAATCCTCCTTCAGGGTTCAGAGCTGACAAGCTGTGGCTCTCCAGGTTGTGATCTTCTGCAGACCTGTGTGGAGGGAATCATGTGCAGGGAGAAACATGCAAGGGAGTCGGAGTCATTGTTCACCGTGTTTACTTCTTAACCTTCTCTCAGTTACAGTTACAGTTCACAGTCACAGTTTACAGCCTTTACACGGGCATAACTCTCCCCTCCGGGTTCCTTTACTCCCTGCATCCAGGTTGTTCCTTCTATGACCCCTCACTCGTTCTCTATCGCTTCCAGGCTCTAATTCTCTCTCCTTCTCGCTTGTTGTGCGTGTCTCCGGATGGTGGCGGTGGCTAGGACCCCTTTGGGGATACCGGGTGGATCAACGGTCCCCATCAGAGCCGACACTCTGCTGCTAGCCTAGCCTCCAATAATCCTCAGGGTGAGGCTCTACCATGCTCCTTCTAACTGTGTCTTTGGGTTCAATAGGAGGGCTACTCCGCCTGCAGTCTGCCGTCTCAGCCGTGTTTCTAGGACCCAGTATCACTGGACCTCTCGTCCCTCAGACTCCTGGGGTGCTGGCTCCAGATGTGCTTTCTCTCTGTGGCTCGCACTGGCTCTCCAGATTCTGCGCTCCTTCCACCCCACTCTTCCAGGACATGCGCTTCAGTCTGTACTGCTCAGCCTACCTCGGCCTACTGACTCCTTCCTGCTCCCCCTTCTCTATATCTACCCTCTGTAACCTGACCTGCTTGTTGGCCCACCCAGTGTCTCTAAACCCACCACCCCTTGCCCGCCTAGAGTTCCCGGGCTCCGGGTTGGGTGCTGCCCTCTACTGGTATGTGGGTTGTGTGGGCTGTGAGGGTGTTGGTGTGCAACTGTCGTTCCTACCTTCCTGGCTGCAGTTACCTTTGTGGCCTCCTGGTCGCAGGGGCGCCACAGCTGCACATATAATACTGCACTATATAGAAGAAGGCTGCCCATATAATACTGCACTATATGGGAGAAGGCTGCGCATACAGTGGTGTTCAAAAGTCCTGCATAGGCGTGAAGAAAACTATATATTTCATACTTCTGCATCTCTACAGTGAAACTGGTGAAACATATATGTTTTTGTAATCCCTCATTGTATGCCATACTCATTTTTGAATGTCCCAAGTGTATAAATTGTTATGGTATGCACATTTTTGATTTTTTTTTTTACAGCATAACCATACCTACACCAGTACAGTGTGTAGAATGGTGAACAGGTTTTCTAAGTTCATTACCTTCCAATGCAAATTCACACAGACTTAAATTTTACTTTTTAAGATTTATTATTTTTTATTTAATTCAGAGTCTGGGCCTTTTGAGTGCATCTTTAGCTTCTAATACTTTATTGGCCAGCCTTTGCTCTTGAGCACCAACTTGCATCTCTGTGGTATTGAGTGAACAAGCTTCTGCAGATGTTCACGAGTGATGATGTGGTTCCAGGCCTGTATCAGAGCCTCAGTCAACTCTCTCTTGGTCCTTGGCTGTTTTTTAGATATCTCTATCGATACCTTGTGCCACAAATTTTCAATTGGATTGAGTTCCGGGTCTGGGCTGGCCAGTCAATAGTAGCCACCTTGTTCTTTTTTTTCCATTCCGTTACTGTCTTAGCTCTGTGACAAGGAGCATTATCATCCTGAAAGATATAATCCCCTGAAAACAGGTGTTGAGCAGAAGGCAGCATTTTCTTATTAAAGGGATCCTGTCACCCCCAAAACACCTCAAAACCTATTAAAAGCTGTCCCTACAGCATATTCACACTTACCCTACACTCCTTTTTGCTCCTAAAAGCACCAAGCGAAATAGAAGAAAAATGTTATTATAGTACCTCATTATGGATGATAATGAGTGACTATGCTATTCATAGTCACCCTGGCAGGCGCTCCCTCTTCATGTTATCACGCCTCCATAGGCGTGATCTTGTAATCTGACTAAAATGCGCGCCTCCCCGCCGCTCTGTGGTGTCTCGGCCGGCCTGTAGTGGGGCTGGGTGACGCGATACGCATCATTTCCGGCGCCGGGTGACGTATTTACACCCGCGCCGCTGTTGGCTTCAAGACCCGCACTGCGCATGCGCATGCGCAGTTCGCGTTTTGAAGCTAACAGAGCGGCGGGGGTGCATACGTCACCCGGCGACGGAAATGACGCGTATCGCGTCACCCAGCCCCACTACAGGCTGGCCGAGACACCACAGAGCGGCGGGGAGGCGCGCATTTTAATCAGATTACAAGATCACGCTTATGGAGGCGTGATAACATGAAGAGGGAGCGCCTGCCAGGGTGACTATGAATAGCATAGTCACTCATTATCATCCATAATGAGGTACTATAATAACATTTTTCTTCTATTTCACTTGGTGTTTTTAGGAGCAAAAAGGAGTGTAGGGTAAGTGTGAATATGCTGTAGGGACAGCTTTTAATAGGTTTTGAGGTGTTTTGGGGGTGACAGGATCCCTTTAAAGATGTCTATGTATTTTTTTGCATTAACCATACCCTCCACAATATGAAGCCTTCCAACACCATTGGCTGCCATACAGCCCCAGACCATTACTTTCATCGGATGTTTCACAGAGAAGCTCAAACACTCTGGCTTGTACTCTTCATGTGGAAACCTTCTCACATAAGACTTGCCATCATTTCCTAAAATGCAAAAAGTCCTTTCATCACTAAATGGCACTTTTTCCCACTCCTCCTTCCTCCATTTTGAATATTTCAATGCCCAAGGTTTTCGCCTTTGTCTATGTATGGCTGTCATCAATGGCTTCTTTCGGGCCTTGCAACCTCTCAATCCTGCTTCCAAACATCTCTTCCTAACAGTTGATGTTGCTACCTCAATATTGCACTTTTCTTGCATTCTCGCAGAAGCTGAGGAGAGGTGAGCTTTATAATACTGCACGGTATGGGAGAAGGCTTCATACATAATATTGCACTATATGAGTGAAGGCTGCATATATATATAATACTGCACTATATGAAAGAAAGCGGCATATATAATACTGTACTATATGGGAGATGGCTGCATATATAATACTGCACTATATGGGAAAGGGCTGCATATATAATACTGCACTATATAGGAGAAGGTTGCACATATAATACAGCACTGTATGGGAGATGACTGCACCTATACTATTGCACATTATGGGAGAAGGCTGCACATATAATACTGTACAATATGGGAGAAGGCTGCACATAATACTCAACTATATAGGAGAAGGCTGCACATATAATCCTGCGCTATATGGGAGAAGGCTGCATATATATTATACTGCACTATATCGGAGAAGGCTGCCTACATAATACTGCACTATATGGGAGAAGGCTGCATCTATAATACTAGGGTATACGGGAGAAGGCTGCATATATAATACTGCACTATATGAAAGAAGGCAGCATATATAATACTGTACTATATGGGAGATGGCTGCATATATAATACTGCACTATATGGGAGAAGGCTGCATATATAATACTGCACTATATGGGAGAAGGCTGCATATATAATACTGCACTATATGGGAGAAGGCTGCACATATAATACTGCACTATATAGGAGAAGGTTGCACATATAATACAGCACTGTATGGGAGATGACTGCACATATACTATTGCACATTATGGGAGAAGGCTGCACATATAATACTGTACAATATGGGAGAAGGCTGCACATAATACTCAACTATATAGGAGAAGGCTGCACATATAATCCTGCGCTATATGGGAGAAGGCTGCATATATATTATACTGCACTATATGGGAGAAGGCTGCCTACATAATACTGCACTATATGGGAGAAGGCTGCATCTATAATACTAGAGTATACGGGAGAAGGCTGCATATATAATACTGCACTATATGAAAGAAGGCAGCATATATAATACTGCATTATATGGGAGATGGCTGCATATATAATACTGCACTATATGGAAATTATATGAGGCTGCATATATACCGTAATACTGCACTATATGGGGAGATTTGAGGCTGCATATATAAGCTGCACTACATGGAGAGTTTTGAGCCTGCACTATATGGCAGGTTTGGGGGTTGCATCATATGGAGAGTTTAGAGGCTGCACTATATAGAAAGTATTGAGGCTGCACTATATGGAAAGTTTTGAGACTCCACTATATGGCGGGTCTATGAGGCTGTATTATACTATATGGAGAGGCTATGAGGCTGCATTATAGTATATGGAGAGACTATGAGGCTGTATTATGCTATATGGAGGGCTATTAGGCTGCATTATAATATATAGAGGGATGTGAGGTTGCATTATATTATATGGAGGATAAAGGGGGTTAATTATAATAATTAAATTACTATGGGTCCTATCTTATGAATGGAGGACTATGGGATGCATGGGGGTACATTGTAATATATGGAGGAATATGGGGATGCATTATAATAATTGGACGACTATGGTGACGGGAGGAGGTGGACCATATAAACCATGATGAGGGACATATATACCACGATAAGGGCCATATTCCAGGAGGACCATATATAGCAGGATAAGGAACATTAATACATAATGAAGGGGGAGAGGGGTCAATTTGTGAGTCTTTAAAGGATTTAGAATGTTACATGAGGTGCATACACTTCATCAATATGTGTGTGTGTGGGGGGGGCCAGGTCTAAACTTTGCACCAGGGCCCGCCAGACTCTGGTTATGCCACTGACTATTAGTATTATTTCAAATGCAGTTGAAGTTTTAAATGTATCACATTCAAGAACCTCCAATGCATTATTCTAAATAATCACATTAAAACCAAGATTAAGTATAAACAGTAGGCTGTTATAATACTGAATAAAAATTAAAGTGGAAAAGTGAAGTCAGGGAAAAAGAAAAAAAGAGAAAACGATGCAGAAGAAAAAAGAGGTAGAAAAAAAGAACAATATGGAGGTCATAGGTAGACAGCGAACAATGAAGAAAGCAGAGGAGAAGGACAGGGAGTGTGGGGGGAGGAGGTAGGGGAGAAGAAAGAGATGGATTCCAGGTATTGATAAGCTCTTTATCAAATGCATCTATCGAAACCATATTACAAAGCAGGGGCTTTCCTTGAAGTATTTTCAGGGGAACTAAGAACTAAGTGGTAGAGTATCACATCTGTGGCAGTCATGTGCCATAAGTGACCCCATATGATAGTGTGCATATGGGCTGAGGCGAGCAGAGGGGGTAGGGAGAGTTGAAGCTAGACCTCTAGGAAACATCTTCTGGAGGAATATGCTCAGTTGAAATGTTCTATCCATGACAAATTACAGTTGAGCAATTTTCCTGCAAGGCCACCAGAGGGGAACCTAGAGAGCTTATCATTCACCTGTCTCAGTCCGACCCCATCAGAAGACATCAAGAATAGAAAAGTCATCCTCCCCATGGCAGATGGGAAAGCTGGGTTGTTGAAGAGAGGACTTATACGACTTGGTCTGTGTCATAGCTTAAATTTCTCTAAGTATCTGTCCCAAAATAGTCGTAGGGATTGGTTTAAAGGCATAAATTCAAAGGTCTATGAATCAGTGAAGTCCAAGAGAGCTGTTTAAGAGTTATGGAAGATAATAGGTTCTCAATAGTTATAATTCTAGATAGGAGGTCACTTTGGTAAGTATTTTTCAAAGTCTAGGAGATCTGCTCCCCTTTTTGCCTGGGGTCAAAATAGGGTTTTCAATTTGACCTTTGGTTTGGCTGTTACCCTTACAAATTTGTTAAGACTGGTTTCACATTGCGATTTTGTTAAATCCGATGCTGTCCAATGAAAATCGGACAGCATTGGATCCAAATTAGCCCCCATGTTTTCCAATGGGGATCAGATCGGATTTGCACTTTATGCCATCCGATTTGCCTCCGATCCAATTCTGTCCAATTTTTTGCAGGAGCCAAAATTGTAGACTGCTGCGATTTTGGTATCCGATTCAAAAATCGAATTGCATCGGATTCGATGTGATCCGATTAAAATAATATGGGAGTCTATGGGGATCGGATAGAAAATCAGATCTGATATCGGATCCGATTTTCTGTATTGAGCATGCTCAACATCCTAGACCACTCCCAAAACACAGCCCTCCCCCAGCCATTTACATCGGGTCCGATAAAAAATCGGATCGGATGGCATCCGATTTTGAGCATCCGATGCTGTCCGATTTTCATTGGGCAGCATCGGATTTAACAATATCGCAATGTGAAACCAGCCTAAGGAGTCTCCATAGCTGTTTAAAGTAGTGCTTGGGGATATATATTGGGACCACCTGAAATAAATATAGGAACCACAGTAATGTATCCATCATTACAGCATTTATTAGCTCTAGCCAGGACAAATGAACGGACAAATGAACTGGGTCATATTTTTTAGGTCCAGAAACGTTTAAACAAAACACAAAAAAAATGGCAGAATTGCATTTTTTCCCTGCAATTTTACCAAGCTAGAAATATTTTTTCCTGGTTTTCAGTACATTAAATGGTTTAATGATTGGCATCCTTCAAAATGACAACTCATTACACAAAAAAATCAAGCAATTGTATAGCTATGTGAAGAAAAAATAAAAAAGGTATGACTTTTGAAAGAACTAAAGAAAAAAAATGGGTGGCCAAACGATAACTGGCTGCAGAGGAGAGAGGTTAAGGAGTTTGTATTAGTTGTACTGTCATTATATTATATTATCATTCTTATTTAAGTACATTTTAATTTCACATTATATCAGTTGAATGTAAAACTAATCAAAAGTAGGGATGAGCGAGTAGCGAAATATTCGCACACGCTATACTAGTAACAAGTAGTTTTTAATACTCGCATAGTCATCCAAATATCGAGTTTAATATTAGTGTGTTTTCATATCTATGGTTGGTGTGCGTTTTGCTTAATTTGCGTTTTTAGGCATTTTTACCACTAAAAACGCATTAAAACGCTAGTGTTTTTGCCCCCATTGATTTTAATGGAAACACATGTAAAAACGCATGCAAAAACACATGTGCGTTTTCAAAAAAGCAAAGCGCATGCGTTTTTTCAAAGGCTGCGCTAGACGCATTTCTGGAAAGTTTTCTGCAGCGTTGGCAAAAACGCATGCGTTTTGCATTTTTGAAAACGCACATGTGTCTTTACATGCGTTTTACATGCGTTTCCATTAAAATCAATGGGGGCAAAAATGCTAGCGTTTTAATGCATTTTTAGCGATAAAAACGCCTAGAAACGCAAATTAAGCAAAACGCACACCACCCTTAGATGTGAAACAGGCCTTAGTCAATTAGTGATAGGCTCTGCCCACACACTTCCAGCTATAAAAGAAGCATTTCTGGGACAGGGCA
The DNA here is from genome assembly GCA_033576535.1 of Allobates femoralis. NCBI lineage: Eukaryota > Metazoa > Chordata > Amphibia > Anura > Aromobatidae > Allobates > Allobates femoralis. The sequence goes on from JARQOC010000117.1 coordinate 19,296, forward strand.
GGAGGGCGGATTTTTATATGTTTTCAAAGTCTAAAACACCCCCAGAGAGAGCCCAACAATCAATCTGCTCTCCCTGAGGTGCTAGATCACTTTGTGCACTGAAAGGAGCTGCTAATATGTGTTGGATCGATAACGATGGACACATCACTCACAAGCACCAGCGTTACTCGCCGAGTAATGAGTATCATGAATACCGTACTATCTTTGTGATTAGTGAATAGTAACAAATACACTCGCTCATCACTAATCATAAAGCTATTATCTGTGATATACCATATTACATGTTTCAAACAAACAATAACTCAAAATACACAGCAAACACAGAGTGCCACTTTATGAGCTTGCATTTTTTATCCTGATTGCTTTGTGCATTCTCGGCAGGGTAGGGATAGCAAATGTCAAATATAATATATAGCTGAATAAAAGTTTGAGGTCTTAGATGAGAAATTCCACAGCTATCATGACAATAGCCCTTTATTGTAGATAGAAAATATGTATTAAAGCACATTTATATGCTTCCTTGCTGCTTTATTAGTTACATGTCTGTAACCCTGGAGGCTTCATTGGTTCAGACTTGTTATAAGGTATATTTCATGCATTCTTATTACCATTCCTATTAAAGTCCACATACAAATTATTGCGATTCCACTACCAAAGTACATTGCAGGATGGGTTGTTATTGGGACACTTTAGCATGTAGGCTAACTGCAATGGGCATGTAAATTCAAGCACCCCTTTAATACTAAAATTATGGTGTACCAATGTAGAAGTGGCTAGGGCAGACCTACAAGCTTTTGTGTGGCTAAGGTTACAATTACAGTCTGAAGCAGGATGAAAAACATATGGATAGAAAATATAATGCAAACAACTACTTTACTGACCCTAAATTATATATTCACATAGCCCACCATCCTTATTATTCCTTCACTGCTGAAAATAGTGCGGAACCTGATGCTATTATAGAATATGTTCAAGTGGTTTTCAGAATAATAAAGTAAATATAGTAATTGCAAAAACATATAGTAAGGAAAGGACCTAAGCACAGTTAGAAGTACTCTTTATTGATTAAAATACTAAAAGACCAGTTGGTCACCAAAAAAACAAGAATATTCTGCACAAAAAAGTGAGAAAAACAACACAAATAGCAAACAAGGTTACAATCACTATTGCCTAGTTCACATCTATGCGCCTCTGCGTTTGCCTGCTTTGTGCTAGCGCAACTGCAAGCGCAGGTGCAATCACAGGCCAGCACAGGCAAGCACATCGGTGCATAGATGCAGAGCCCTTGCACTTTCTTGCACTCGCGCTGCCATTACCTGCTATGGGCGAGCACAGGAGACCGCATCCCGGAAGCGCAAGTGTGACAGCTCCTCTGTCACAACATATGCGCAAATTGAAAATTGCGCTTCTTAGGAATTGACTGTTTGTGTCTTGTACCCTACTGAGACTTGGTCCTGGACCCAAGTATCGTCGATTATGGAAAGCCAGGCTGATCAAAAGGCCAGAAGGCAACCCCCGAGGTTGGTGGTGGCGTCATGAGCGGTTTGAGCAGGAACCAGAGGGCTGCTGGTGGGTGTTGCCAGGGCAACAGGAGGGGGCAGGCTTGTAAGAAGGCCTCTTCCTATCCTGACGAGCGGGGGAGCGGTCTCGGCGATTGGGGGGTCTGGGAAGCTGTGGACTGAAAGGAGCAAAATTGAAAATTGTGCTTCTTAGGAACTGACTGTTTGTGTCTTGCTTGTGGAAGGGAAGTACTTTTTGTGCCAGTGGCATCTGATATGATCTTATCAAGATTATCGCCGAACAAACGCACCCAGAAACATCACATTACGCGTTTCCGGTGCGTCTGGACTTGCAAGCGCAAGCGAGTGCAAGGACTCTGCATTTATGCACCAATGCGCTTGCCTGTGCTGGCCTGTGGAAGCACCTGTGCTTGCACTAGCGCAAAGCAGGCAAACGCAGGGGCGCATAGATGTGAACTAGACCTATCTCTTCCCACGTGGGACAACCAAGTACACTTGGAGAAATCAGATAGAAGTATTCCAGGACAGAAGTAACAAATATTCAAGGACTTGGTAGCAAAAAGAGTCATAGGTAATGAAAGTGGATCTCATTACAAAGGTGGTCTGATATGCTTCCACACGTTTCACTTGCGGTTCATAAGGAGGCCTGATAAGTGATAATCCATATCCATGATATCAGGAAAGAATACATTTGTGTCCCAAAAGATAAGTAATTGACATAAAATATCAAAAGAGTAATTATTTCCCAAATAAATATCTGCCACTCTGGTTAACTAAGTAGTATGTAGCTAAGTATGTGTGTTAAAATAGTCCAATGCATGTATTTATTAATAACAGTGTGCTGCTGAAGCTTAGAGTATGTACCCTGTTTCCTCAAAAATAAGACAGTGTATTATATTATTTTTGCTCCCAAAGATGTGCTGAGTCTTATTTTCATGGGATGGCTTATGTTTCCATGAAGAAAAATCTACATTAAATGTTAAACAAAAAAAATTAACATTTATTAAATACTGTACAGTAGTTATCATCCCAAACCAGCATAACCAGACAAACTGTGTCATCCATCCATCATCCATCTGCAGACCCCATCATCCCCCAATATCCCCATCATCCATCTTCAGCCCCCATAATTCATCTGCAGCCCTCATCATCCCCCAATATCCCCCTGCAGCTCCATCACCTATCTGCAGCCCCCATCATCCCCCAATGTCACCCTGTAGCCCCCATCATCTCCCACTATCCTCCTGCAGCCCTCATCATCCACCTGCATTTCCCATCACACACACAGAGCCCGCCCCAGGTACCTCTGCCACTTTATTCATTCCTCCTATATTTACGGCATTCTAGGCACAGCTCATTGTAGATGTACGGTAATTTGCTGGCCAATCAGACACCAACAGCCGCCTTCTGATTCGCCGGCTCGTTACTACTGTACATGCACACTGAGCGTGAACCTTGAAAAAGTATTTATACCACATGGAATTGTCAATATTTTTTCACATTAAAACTATTTTATGTGATATAGCAATACTACCGTATATACTCGTGTATAAGCCGACCCGTGTATAAGCCGACCCCCCTACTTTTGCCCCAAAAATCTGGAAAAACCTATTGACTCGTGTATAAGCCGAGGGTGGACCCCAGCACAGGTATACAGCCCCCAGCAGTGTGGTATACAGGCCTCCCCAGTGGTAGTATACAGCAGCCCCAGTGGTAGTATACAGATTCCCCAGCAGCCCCAGTGGTAGTATACAGATTCCCCAGCAGCCCCAGTGGTAGTATACAGATTCCCCAGCAGCCCCAGTGGTAGTATACAGGAGCCCCAGCAGCCCCAGTGGTAGTATACAGGAGCCCCAGCAGCCCCAGTGGTAGTATACAGGAGCCCCAGCAGCCCCAGTGGTAGTATACAGCAGCCCCAGTGGTATACAGCAGGCCCCCAGGGGTACATATAGCAGCCCCCAGGGGGTACCCAGCAGCCCCCTGGGGGTACCCAGCAGCCCCCTGGGGGTACCAACAGCCCCCTGGAGGTACCAACAGCCCCCAGGGGGTACCCAGCAGCCCCCTGGGGGTACCAGCAACCCCCTGGGGGTACCAACAGCCCCCAGGGGGTACCCAGCAGCCCCCTGGGGGTACCAGCAGCCCCCTAGGGGTACCAACAGCCCCCTGGGGGTACCAACAGCCCCCAGGGGGTACCAACAGCCCCCAGGGGGTACCCAGCAGCCCCCTGGGGGTACCAACAGCCCCCAGGGGGTACCAACAGCCCCCTGGGGGTACCCAGCAGCCCCCAAGGGGTACCCAGCAGCCCCCTGGGGGTACCAACAGCCCCCAAAAGCTGGCACTGTCCCCCCTTGTAAGGGCCCCCCCCCCGCTGCTTATACATTACCATCCCGGTGTTCTGATCGGCGCCGCTCCTCGGTGCTGCGTCTTCATCCTCCTGTCCGCGCTGGCTGCATCCGGGATATCCGGCGGCCGTCGCTCATACAGCAGCCTCCCCCCACCTCCTCCAGCCTCCACAGCCCCGGGACACAGCCCCCACCGTATATGACCCGTGTATAAGCCGAGGGGGGGACTTTTCAGCCCAAATTTTGGGCTGAAAAACTCGGCTTATACACGAGTATATACGGTAAGTATTTGTAAAGTCTAATGAAATGATGCATGATTTTCCAAATATTTTAAAAATATAAATCTGAAAAATGTGATGTGCCGATTTCTCAGTTTCTCGTAGTCTGGTAGCAGTAAATAAAATCCTGAGTTACCAATTACTTCCAAAAGTAACCTACTCATGGATAAAGTTGTGAAGAAGTATAAAGCAGGGTTAGGTTATAAAAAATAGCCCAACCTCTGAACACCTCAAAGAGAATTGTTCGATCCATTATCCAAAAATGGAAAGAGTATGGCTCCACAGCAAATCTGCGCTCTGGAGGAGCAGCACAGATCCACAGATTGGCTGGGAGAATTTGTCCAATGAAAACTATTAGTTGTAAACTACACAAATCTGGCCTTTATGGAAGAATGGCAAGTAGAGATCTATTTTTTAATCAAGACATAAGAAATCTGGCCTGTATGGAAGAATGGCAAGTAAGATCTATTTTTTTAAATCAAGCCATAAGAAATCATGTTTGATGTTTTCTAAAAGCCATGTAGGGGACACAGCTAGCACATGGAAGAAGGTGCTCTGGTCAAATGAGACCAAAGTCAAACTTTTTGGTCTAAGTGAAAAATGCTAAATTTGTTGGAAAACTAATACTGCACATCACCCTGAAAACACCATTCCCACTATCAAACATGGTGGCTGCAGCATCACCCTGTGTGGGTGCTTTTCTTCAGACGGACAGGAAAGTTTGTCCCAGTTGATGGAGAGATGAATGGAGCTAAATACCATGCAATCCTGGAGGAAAACGTGTTAGGCGCTGCGAAAAACTCTTTGCACTAAGGCTAGGGTCAGACTTGCTTCTGCCCCTAGCCTGGCGGATGCGCTTGAAATTTAGAAATTTGCGGGCTGAGTGCATAGCATTACCGGAATTTAATGCTATGTGCACCCTGTGTATTGATCCCTATGGCAACTGGCAGCTTTACGCACCTGGCTTCTCCGGGGAGCAGAGTATACAGTCGGCGGCGAGGGGAGCAGAGTATACAGGCGGCTGTGAGGGGAACAGAGTATACAGGCGGCTGTGCTGGGAGCAGAGTGCACAGACAGCTGTGTGGGGAGCAGAGTATACAGGGGGCTGTGCGGGGAGCAGAGTATAGAGGGGGCTGTGCGGGGAGCAGAGTATACAGGCGACTGTGCGGGGAGCAGAGCATACAGGCGGCTGTGCGGGGAGCAGAGTATACAGGCGGCTGTGCGGGGAGTAGAGTGTACAGGCGGCAGTGAGGGGAGCAGAGTATACAGGCGGCTGAGAGGGGAGCAGAGTATACAGGCGGCTGTGAGGGGAACACAGTATACAGGCGGCTGTGCTGGGAGCAGAGTATACAGACGGCTGTGCGGGGAGCAGAGTACAGGGGGCTGTGCGGGGAGCAGAGTATAGAGGGGGCTGTGCGGGGAGCAGAGTATACAGGCGACTGTGCGGGGAGCAGAGCATACAGGCGGCTGTGCGGGGAGCAGAGTATACAGGCGGCTGTGCGGGGAGCAGAGTATACAGGCGGCAGTGAGGGGAGCAGAGTATACAGGCGGCTGTGAGGGGAGCAGAGTATACAGGCGGCTGCAAGGGGAGCAGAGTATACAGGCGGCTGTGCGGGAAGCAGAGTATACAGGCAGCTGTGCAGGGAGCAGAGTATACAGGGGGCTGCGTGGAGAGCAGAGTATAGAGGGGGCTGTGCGGGGAGCAGAGTATACAGGCGACTGTGCGGGGAGCAGAGTATACAGGCGGCTGTGCGTGGATCAGAGTATACAGGTGGCTGCGAGAGGAGCAGAGTATACAGGCAGCTGTGCAGGGAACAGAGTATACAGGCGGCTGTGAGGGGAGCAGAGTATGCAGGGGGCTGTGAAGGGGGCAGAGTATACAGGCGGCTGTGCGGGGAGCAGAGTATACAGGCGGCTGTGCGGGGAGCAGAGTATACAGGCGGCTGTGCGAGAAGCAGCGTATACAGGGGGCTGTGCGGGGAGCAGAGTATAAAGGCGGCAGTGAGGGGAGCAGAGTATACAGGCAGCTGTGAGGGGAGTAGAGTATACAGGCGGCGCTGTGCTGGGAGCAGAGTATACAGGTGGCTGTGCGGGGAGCAGATTATAACAGGGGGCTGTGCGGGGATCAGAGTATAGAGGGGGCTGTGTGGGAGCAGAGTATCCAGGCGACTGTGCGGAGAGCGGAGTATACAGACGGCTGTGCGGGGAGCAGAGTATACAGGCGGCTGTGTGGGGAGCAGAGTATACAGGCGGCTGCGAGGGGAGCAGAGTATACAGGCGGCTGTGCGGGGAGCAGAGTATACAGGCGCTGTGAGGGGAGCAGAGTATACAGGCGGCTGTGCGGGGAGCAGAGTATACAGGCGGCTGTGCGGGGAGCAGAGTATAAAGGCGCAGTGAGGGGAGCAGAGTATACAGGCGGCTGTGCGGGGAGCAGAGTATACAGGCGGCTGTGTGGGGAGCAGAGTTACAGGTGGCAGTGAGGGGAGCAGAGTATACAGGCGGCTGTGCGGGGAGCAGAGTATACAGGCGGCTGTGCGGGAGCAGAGTATACAGGCGGCTGTCCGGGAGCAGAGTATACAGGTGGCTGTGCAGGGAGCAGAGTATACAGGCAGCTGTGCAAGGAGCAGAGTATACAGGCGGCTGTGCGGGGAGCAGAGTATACAGGCGCAGTGAGGGGAGCAGAGTATACTGGCGGCTGTGAGGGGAGCAGAGTATACAGGCGGCTGTGCGGGGAGCAGAGTATACAGGCAGCTGTGCGGGGAGCAGAGTATACAGGCAGCTGTGCAGGGAGCAGAGTATAGAGGGGGCTGCGCGGAGAGCAGAGTATAGAGGGAGCTGTGCGGGGAGCAGAGTATACAGGCGACTGTGCGGGGAGCAGAGTATACAGGTGGCTGCGCGGGGAGCAGAGTATACAGGCGGCTGTGCGTGGAGCAGTGTATACAGGCGGCTGCGAGAGGAGCAGAGTATACAGGCGATGTGCGGGAAGCAGAATATACAGGCGACTGTGCGGGGAACAGAGTATACAGGCGGCTGTGCAGGGAGCAGAGTATACAGGCGGCTGTGCGGGGAGCAGAGTATACAGGCGGCTGTGCGGGGAGCAGAGTATACAGGCGGCCCTGTGGGTAGCAGAGTATACAGGGGCTCTGTGGGTAGCAGAGTATACAGGGGCTCTGTCGGTACAGGTATACAGGCGGATCTGTGGGTAGCAGAGTATACAGGCGGGTCTGGGGTAGCAGAGTATACAGTGCTGTGCGGGGAGCAGAGTATACAGGCAGTGTGCGGGGAGCAGAGTATACAGGCGGCTGTACGGCGAGCAGAGTATACAGGCGGCTGTGACGGGAGCAGAGTTACAGGCGGCTGTGCAGGGGAGCAGATTATACAGGCAGCTGTGGGGGAGCAGAGTAGTACAGGCGGCTGTGAGGGGAGCAGAGTATGCAGGGGCTGTGAAGGGGGCAGAGTATACAGGCGGCTGTGCGGGGAGCAGAGTATACAGGCGGCTGTGCGGGGAGCAGAGTATACAGGCGGCGGTTCGGGGAGCAGCGTCATACAGGAGGGGCTGTGCGGGGAGCAGAGTATACAGGGGCAGTGAGGGGAGCAGAGTATACAGGCAGCTGAGAGGGGAGTAGAGTATACAGGCGGCTGTGCTGGGAGCAGAGTATACAGGTGGCTGTGCGGGGAGCAGATATACAGGGGCTGTGCGGGGATCAGAGTATAGAGGGGGCTTTGTGGGGAGCAGAGTATCAGGCGACTGTGCGGGGAGCGGAGTATACAGCGGCTGTGCGGGGAGCAGAGTATACAGGCGGCTGTGTGGGGAGCAGAGTATACATGCGGCTGCGAGGAGAGCAGAGTATACAGGCGGCTGTGCGAGGGAGCAGAGTATACAGGCTGCTGTGAGGGGAGCAGAGTATACAGGCGGCTGTGCGGGGAGCAGAATATACAGGCGACTGTGCGGGGAACAGAGTATACAGGCGGCTGTGCAGGGAGCAGAGTATACAGGCGGCTGTGCGGGGAGCAGAGTATACAGGCGGCCCTGTGGGTAGCAGAGTATACAGGGGCTCTGTGGGTAGCAGAGTATACAGGGGGCTCTGTCGGTACCAGGGTATACAGGCGGATCTGTGGGTAGCAGAGTATACAGGCGGGTCTGTGGGTAGCAGAGTATACAGTTGGCTGTGCGGGGAGCAGAGTATACAGGCAGGTGTGCGGGGAGCAGAGTATACAGGCGGCTGTACGGCGAGCAGAGTATACAGGCGGCTGTGTCGGGAGCAGAGTTGACAGGCGGCTGTGCAGGGAGCAGATTATACAGGCAGCTGTGCGGGGAGCAGAGTATACAGGCGGCTGTGAGGGGAGCAGAGTATGCAGGGGGCTGTGAAGGGGGCAGAGTATACAGGCGGCTGTGCGGGGAGCAGAGTATACAGGCGGCTGTGCGGGGAGCAGAGTATACAGGCGGCTGTGCGGGGAGCAGCGTATACAGGGGGCTGTGCGGGGAGCAGAGTATACAGGTGGCAGTGAGGGGAGCAGAGTATACAGGCAGCTGAGGGGAGTAGAGTATACAGGCGGCTGTGCTGGGAGCAGAGTATACAGGTGGCTGTGCGGGAGCAGATTATACAGGGGGCTGTGCGGGGATCAGAGTATAGAGGGGGCTTTGTGGGGAGCAGAGTATCCAGGCGACTGTGCGGGGAGCGGAGTATACAGACGGCTGTGCGGGGAGCAGAGTATACAGGCGGCTGTGTGGGGAGCAGAGTATACATGCGGCTGCGAGGAGAGCAGAGTATACAGGCGGCTGTGCGGGGAGCAGAGTATACAGGCTCGTGAGGGGAGCAGAGTATACAGGCTGGCTGTGGGGGAGCAGAATATACAGGCGACTGTGCGGGGAACAGAGTATACAGGCGGCTGTGCAGGGAGCAGAGTATACAGGCGGCTGTGCGGGGAGCAGAGTATACAGGCGGCTCTGTGGGTAGCAGAGTATACAGGGGGCTCTGTGGGTAGCAGAGTATACAGGGGGTCTGTCGGTACAGGGTATACAGGCGGATCTGTGGGTAGCAGAGTATACAGCGGGTCTGTGGGTAGCAGAGTATACAGGTGGCTGTGCGGGGAGCAGAGTATACAGGCAGGTGTGCGGGAGCAGAGTATACAGGCGGCTATATGGCGAGCAGAGTATACAGGCGGCTGTGCGGGGAGCAGAGTTGACAGGCGGCTGTGCAGGGAGCAGAGTATACAGGCAGCTGTGCGGGGAGCAGAGTATACAGGCGGCTGTGAGGGGAGCAGAGTATGCAGGGGGCTGTGAAGGGGGCAGAGTATACAGGCGGCTGTGCGGGGAGCAGAGTATACAGGCGGCTGTGCGGGGAGCAGAGTATACAGGCGGCTGTGCGGGGAGCAGCGTATACAGGGGGCTGTGCGGGGAGCAGAGTATACAGGTGGCAGTGAGGGGAGCAGAGTATACAGGCAGCTGTGAGGGGAGTAGAGTATACAGGCGGCTGTGCTGGGAGCAGAGTATACAGGTGGCTGTGCGGGGAGCAGATTATACAGGGGGCTGTGCGGGGATCAGAGTATAGAGGGGGCTGTGTGGGGAGCAGAGTATCCAGGCTACTGTGCGGGGAGCGGAGTATACAGACGGCTGTGCGGGGAGCAGAGTATACAGGCGGCTGTGTGGGGAGCAGAGTATACATGCGGCTGCGAGGGGAGCAGAGTATACAGGCGGCTGTGCGGGGACCAGAGTATACAGGCGGCTGTGCGGGGAGCAGAGTGTACAGGTGGCAGTGAGTGGAGAAGAGTATACAGGCGGCTGTGCGGGGAGCAGAGTATACAGGCGGCTGTGCGGGGAGCAGAGTATACAGGTGGCTGTGCAGGGAGCAGAGTATACAGGCAGCTGTGCGGGGAGCAGAGTATACAGGCGGCTGTGCGGGGAGCAGAGTATACAGGTGGCTGTGAGGGGAGCAGAGTATACAGGCGGCTGTGCGGGGAGCAGAGTATACAGGCGGCTGAGCGGGGAGCAGAGTATACAGGCAGCTGTGCAGGGAGCAGAGTATACAGGGGGCTGCGCGGAGAGCAGAGTATAGAGGGGGCTGTGCGGGGAGCAGAGTATACAGGCGGCTGCGCGGGGAGCAGAGTATACATGCGGCTGCGCGGGGAGCAGAGTATACAGGCGGCTGTGCGTGGAGCAGAGTATACAGGAGGCTGCGAGAGGAGTAGAGTATACAGGCGGCTGTGCGGGGAGCAGATTATACAGGGGGCTGTGCGGGGATCAGAGTATAGAGGGGGCTGTGTGGGGAGCAGAGTATCCAGGCGACTGTGCGGGGAGCGGAGTATACAGACGGCTGTGCGGGAGCACAGTATACAGGCGGCTTTGTGGGGAGCAGAGTATACATGCGGCTGCGAGGGGAGCAGAGTATACAGGCCGCTGTGCGGGGAGCAGAGTATACAGGCTGCTGTGAGGGGAGCAGAGTATACAGGCGGCTGTGTGGGGAGCAGAGTATACAGGCGGCTGTGCGGGGAGCAGAGTATAAAGGCGGCAGTGAGGGGAGCAGAGTATACAGGCGGCTGTGCGGGGAGCAGAGTATACAGGCGGCTTTGCGGGGAGCAGAGTGTACAGTGGCAGTGAGGGGAGCAGAGTATACAGGCGGCTGTGCGGGGAGCAGAGTATACAGGCGGCTGTGCGGGGAGCAGAGTATACAGGCGGCTGTGCGGGGAGCAGAGTATACAGGTGGCTGTGCAGGGAGCAGAGTATACAGGCAGCTGTGCAAGGAGCAGAGTATACAGGCGGCTGTGCGGGGAGCAGAGTATACAGGCGGCTCTGTGGGGAGCAGAGTATAGAAGTGGCTGTGCGGGGAGCAGAGTATACAGGTGGCTGTGCGGGGAGCAGAGTATACAGGCAGCTGTGCGGGGAGCAGAGTATACAGGCGGCTGTGCGGGGAGCAGCGTATACAGGGGGCTGTGCGGGGAGCAGAGTATACAGGTGGCAGTGAGGGGAGCAGAGTATACAGGCGTCTGTGAGGGGAGTAGATTATACAGGCAGCTGTGCTGGGAGCAGAGTATACAGGTGGCTGTGCGGGGAGCAGATTATACAGAGGGCTGTGCGGGGATCAGAGTATAGAGGGGGCTGTGTGGGGAGCAGAGTATACAGGCGGCTGTGCGGGGAGCAGAGTATACAGGCGGCTTTGCGGGGAGCAGAGTGTACAGGTGGCAGTGAGGGGAGCAGAGTATACAGGCGGCTGTGCGGGGAGCAGAGTATACAGGCGGCTGTGCGGGGAGCAGAGTATACAGGCGGCTGTGCGGGGAGCAGAGTATACAGGTGACTGTGCAGGGAGCAGAGTATACAGGCAGCTGTGCAAGGAGCAGAGTATACAGGCGGCTGTGCGGGGAGCAGAGTATACAGGCGGCTCTGTGGGGAGCAGAGTATAGAAGTGGCTGTGCGGGGAGCAGAGTATACAGGTGGCTGTGCGGGGAGCAGAGTATACAGGCAGCTGTGCGGGGAGCAGAGTATACAGGCGGCTGTGCGGGGAGCAGCGTATACAGGGGGCTGTGCGGGGAGCAGAGTATACAGGTGGCAGTGAGGGGAGCAGAGTATACAGGCGTCTGTGAGGGGAGTAGATTATACAGGCGGCTGTGCTGGGAGCAGAGTATACAGGTGGCTGTGCGGGGAGCAGATTATACAGAGGGCTGTGCGGGGATCAGAGTATAGAGGGGGCTGTGTGGGGAGCAGAGTATACAGGCGGCTGTGAGGGGAGCAGAGTATGCAGGGGGCTGTGAAGGGGGCAGAGTATACAGGCGGCTGTGCGGGGAGCAGAGTATACAGGCAGATGTGCGGGGAGCAGCGTATACAGGGGCTGTGCGGGGAGCAGAGTATACAAGTGGCAGTGAGGGGAGCAGAGTATACAGGCGGCTGTGTGGGGAGCAGAGTATACAGGCGACTGTGCGGGGAGCAGAGTATACAGACGGCTGTGCGGGGAGCAGAGTATACATGCGGCTGTGTGGGGAGCAGAGTATACAGGCGGCTGCAAGGGGAGCAGAGTATACAGGCGGCTGTGCTGGAGCAGAGTATACAGGCGGCTGTGAGGGGAGCAGAGTATACAGGCGGCTGAGAGGGGAGCCGAGTATACAGGCGGCTGTGCGTGGAGCAGAGTATAGAAGCGGCTGTGCGGGGAGCAGAGTATACAGGCGGCTGGGATGAGAATACAGGAGCAAAGAACAAATTCAGCTCTGCTACATCGATGCATTCATGTCTGTGGTGCTCTGAAATGACAGTCCCTGCTCATCACTGATCTTTTAGCAAAGTCTCCTTCTCCTGCACAATAGCACTGGAGGGTGTGCTGCAAGACGGCAGGTGCTGGGAGTGGGTGTTGCTGGGAGTCGGCAGGTGTGGTGCTAGCTGGCTGGTGGGTTGTTGGTGCTGGTAGCCAGGGGCCGGTTGGTGTGGCAGGGAGCGGGTGCGTGGCGGGGGAGCGGATGAGCGGCGGGATGTGGCGGGGGAGCGGCGGGTGAGCGGCAGGATGTGGCGGGGGAGCGGTAGGATGTGGAGGGGGAGTGGGTCAGTGGCGGGGGAGTGGGTGAATGGCGGGGGAGGGGGAGGATGTGGTGGGTGAGCGGCGGGTGGTGCGTGGAGTGGATGGGGTGTGGGGTTTGTGGTGTCCGACGTCAGTTTGTTTGAAGCGCAAAACTGGTGATTATGTATATAGATTATTTGCAGTGAGTGCGCTGACACACAGTATATGTTTCTTCATTTACATTCTTACCACAGCGTATTTGTGCAATTGCAATTCGATTTAATATGTGCTTACCTGGTTTTATATTTTTTATGCTGTGCATTAGGTTTTGTGGCAGTGTCCCATGTTAATTTTAAATAAATAAAAGGCATACTCCATTTCTTTATATGATCAGACCAGGTAATGAGTTTACTTTTCAGTACATTTATTTGTCACTTAATGATTTAGTGCTGTAGTTACAGTTGAAGTCTTTCTTTTAATGTATAATTTATCATGTGAGATACCAGTGGATTTTTTTTATGTGCTGGCTTTTTAGCCTATTGTAGGCTATATTTGGTATTTGCTTCAAAGGGCCTGTGAAAATGACATTACATAAATCTTCTCCATGACTCATAAAAAAAAGATTCAATGGTATGGTTTATGCAACATAATATCTGTGCCTGCTTGTGACACATTTAGAAAAGTATAACACTAGAAAATGATCTGTGGTGTCTACGTAAGATATTGGAATGCCCACAAGACAGAAATAAGATTTGGATCTATTTTGTTCTGTTGATTATATTCTTGCTACATTACTTTTCCCATCGTAAGGGTCACCCAGGCCAAGGTGATCTGTTGTAACCTTAAACATTAGTGAAATGGGTTCCTGGGGATGTGTGTCTTGTTAAACTCTTCTGATGTCTTTTTCATGGCATTGTACATTTACATCAATAGGCAAGGAATATTTCAGTCCAGATTAATATAAAAATAAACAAATTTTACTGGTTTTTGTGATAGAACTTATTTACATAAGAAACAAACATATGCCACATTAATGGCATCTTCTGTACTGAACGGAGGCAAAAGCTTAGTAGTTACATATGGCAGCAAATATCTTGTAAGTTGCATTTCAAACATATGGCAGAGATGAGTTAGGATGGTTTTACACTAGCGTTTTTTGGAATCCGGGGGCATGCAGGAAATCCCTCCATGCCACCGGATTTCCCTGCAATGATGAGACTGGATGCAACCACACCTCGTGCAGAAGCATCCGGTTGCATACTTGACAAGGATCTCATGGGTGGTTCTGTGCATGTGGAGTTCATAACACACAGACCGGAATTCCGGATCCACTAGGATTCAGATTTTATCGGTGGTGCCCCAGTTTCGGGCAGATCTGGGGTTTCACTTTTTTTTTTAACAGAGATGAAATCACAACAAGATGCACATTTTGTCTCCGTGAAAAATCTGTGAACACCTGCATCCACTTGGATTGAGGGCTAACCGTACACAACTAGGTACATGCACTATTGAAAGTCACTGGGGCCGAAAACTGATGGGGGAACATCCAGTTTAGGCCAGATTCACACAGATGCCAAAAATGGCAGTGTAAAACCAGCCTTAGATGCAACAATTTCAATCATTTGGCATTTGCCTGGTAGGAAGAAGACTGGCTTTATACATTGTTTGCCAACACATGGTGGAAATATTCATCGTAGTCCATGTGTTTTTATTATTAGCATTATTATTTATATTTTACATCTTAATATATATAACAAATGTACTATTAGGGTTCACTGACATCTGTGTATAAATACACCAAGTGCAATTCGATAAAAAATGCATTGCATTCGCACCAATGTCATTGAACGAGGTACTGCTGATTTGCGATTTGTTTTCTTAGCTGTATTCAGCCTGTGGAAACAATTGCAGCATGATGTGTATGGTCAAGTAAAATGGTCAACACTCATCTATTCAAATTTACAGGTACGAGAATAAAGTTGGACATCACACAGGCTATCTATATGCCATTTAATTTTTTTATGGCTTTATTACCATTCTGAAGCATAGAATACCGTAAATGGTCCAGTAAATTATTGTAGAATGATAGCTGCTGAGAAAAATAACAATTTGCATATGGATGGCATACTCAGCTCATACAGATGAAAGGTGAGAAAAAATTTACACACTTGCTTAGCAGTCACATGACATATAGAATGCTATATGAATTTCTCTAGCCCAATTTTTCGGGATGAAAATTGGACTGATTTTTTATACACAGATGTGAGCGAACCCTTAACAAAAATATGACAAGTTAATAGGTTATATTAAAAATGAGTAATATTAGTATTCCTTTTAATATGTGTTATATACTACTGTAGTTTAAGAGCTAATACAAAGCACAAGTGTTGAAAGTGGCACTTCAGGTTTTTTCCTTTTAGGTTGTTCAATTCTATCTCAAAATTCATGGCATAGTTTCCTTCATTTCAGTAAGATTTCATGATCTCATGGTGATTACCTGAGAATTACATGTCTTAATGTTATCTGAAGAGGGTCTCCATCTCAATCATCAGAACTGCCTATATAATACAATCGCAAAGACTTCACCACTAAAGTCATGCACACACAGTGGAAGGACAGAAGCTCATATCATAGATAAAGATGATAAAGATGATGACTGCACAGTGCCTATCACATAGTTTTAATGGAAAAGATCACTGTTCAGCCTCCCTTCCTTTCCTCTTATAATCTATTAGCCTACTTACAAGAATATAGATCGAAGAATAAAACTTTTACCACACAAGATAGCTATGGTGCTGGCTCTATCTGGCTATGTGAGGCTGTAGTGAGGCAACAGGGATTGGAATGAGCAGCCCCATTGATGTTCGGGTTCACCGTGTTTAGCTGGACTTTAATTAAAGATTTAGTTTGATACCCGGACTTGACCTGAACTTGACCCTAATCCCTATATAAGTAAATAGTGACCCTAAGTTTGGTATTTTAAACTAGTTGTAAAATGGTCATAGTAAAGGCTAGTGGTCTGCAAAAGGAAGCAAAATAAAGTTGAGAGCAGGACAATTGCCCTGCAAACAAATGTGGACAAAGGATAACTAAAAAAAAAAATTGACAGCTGATGCCCCCTATTTTTCATAACCAGCTAAGGTAAAGCAGACAGCTGGGGGGCTGATATTATTAGGCTGCGAAGGTCTTTGGTTATTTGGCCCTTCCAATCCTAAGTATGCCAGCCCACAGCTGCCCCAAACGTGGCACATCACATTAGACGTGCCAATTCTGGCATTTCACCACACTCTTCTCGATATCCCTAGTAAAGTGGTAATCTAGTTCATATTTTTGGGTTGATATCAGCTATGAATTGACATCTGGCATCAAGGCCAGGGTTAATAATGGAGTAATGGAGAGGGGGTTTCTCATACACCTCCATTAGTAACCTGGTAAGTGTATAGGAAAAAACTGGAACACTGGAAAAAATAATTTATTTAAATAAAGTCTCCCCTACAATCCCTTGTTCACTAAACTAGTAATAAAAAAGAATCCTCCAAATTTCAACGTAATACAGTTTTGTAATGTCCCACGATCCCTATCGAATCCTACTAATGAGGCTCCATAGGATACTTGCGGTCAGTGTTAGGCAAGGAATTTCTCATTAGCATGAGAAATTCCATGCCTGGTGCTGCCCAGGATTACATTCTCAAAACGAGGCTCCATGGGTCACTTGCAGTTAGTGACAGATACAGAATTGCATTGGTACAAATCCCAAATTTTACCTTCCGCTTTCACTTATGCCTAACCAGGGATTTAAAGCATTGCATATAAGATAATAACTATAATTACTTAAGAGGTAGTCACCGGAAATGGTTTTCACTTCACAGGTGTGCCCTGTCAGGTTTAATAAGTGGGATTTCTTGCCTTATAAATGGGGTTGGGACCATCAGTTGTGTTGTGCAGACGTCTGGTGGATACACAGCTGATAGTCCTACTGAATAGACTGTTAGCTACTTTTTTCTTGCCATAATACAAATTTTAAGTAAAGAAAAACGAGTGTCCATCATTACTTTAAGAAATGAAGGTCAGTCAGTCCGAAAAATTGGGAAAACTTTGAAAGTGTCCCCAAGTGCAGTTGCAAAAACCATCAAGTGCTACAAAGAAACTGGCTCACATGAGGACCGCCCCAAGAAAGGAAGACCAAGAGTCACCTCTGCTGCGGAGGATAAGTTCATCCGAGTCACCAGCCTCAGAAATCGGAGGTTAAGAGCAGCTCAGATTAGAGACCAGGTCAATGCCACACAGAGTTCTAGCAGCAGACACATCTCTACAACAACTGTTAAGAGGAGACTTTGTGCAGCAGGCCTTCATGGTAAAATAGCTGCTAGGAAACCACTGCTAAGGACAGGCAACAAGCAGAAGAGACTTGTTTGGGCTAAAGAACACAAGGAATGGACATTAGACCTGTGGAAATCTGTGCTTTGGTCTGATGAGTCAAAATTTGAGATCTTTGGTTCCAACCACCGTGTCTTTGTGCGACGCAGAAAAGGTGAACGGTTCCCACTGTGAAGCATGGACGAGGAGCTGTGATGGTGTGGGGGTGCTTTGCTGCTTTGAAACTCATCAAGAGAATGCCAAGAGTGTGCAAAGCAGTAATCAAAGCATAAGGTGGCTACTTTGAAGAACCTAGAATATAAAACATATTTTCAGTTGATTCACACTTTTTTGTTAAGTATATAATTCCACATGCGTTAATTCATAGTTTTGATGCCTTCAGCGTGAATCTACAATTTTCATAGTCATGAAAATACAGAAAATCTTTGAATGAGAAGGTGGGTCCAAACTTTTGGTCTGTACTGTATATACAGTGTATATATACTGTATATTACAGATTTCCACTTCTTTTAAAGTGGTTGTCCGCTAATTCTCATTTCTCATGTTTGTCCTCATTAAAATAAGAAAGTTTATACTCACATTCTGTTTCAACAGTTCTGGGGCTTAGGTTCCTAATTTAAGGTTATGATGAGTAATCACTGCCGGCTTCTCTCATCCAGCCTTCAGGTGTGTGAGTAATAAATAGAAAGTGAGATCTGGTGCTGGCTGCTCACTTACTGGTAAATAATTATACGTCCAAAGGTGTGGAGGAATAGCCAGTGGGTCTCACGTAACATTGGAACCTCTCATGAACCCCATAAACATGAACGCTAGAACTCCACCAGGATGTGAGTATTAGCTTTTTATTTTAATGGAGCAAACATGGGGAATAAGAAGAGGTTGTCTTTATGGTGGACACCCCTCTAAGTCTAGGGTCACATTAATGTTATTCATGTGCATATCATTAAAATCTGTATCGATCATTTTATTTTCATAACTCCATGACTATTCCTTCCTGTTTTTGGTATTTCAATGTTGCGGAGGGTATTTCTTTTCACTAAGCTTTATTATAAGATGCAGAAAGAAAGAATTATCTCATAGAGCTTCTTAGGCTAGGGTCAGATTAACGTTAATTAGGGCTTGCATAAAAAACTTATGATTTGGCAGCATAAACGGATGCGTTTCCCATAGAGTCCGATAATAAACAAAGGCTATGCTTTTTTTTACTGCACCCAAAAACACTGCTAGTAGCGTTTTTGGGTGCAGTAAAAAAATGCATAGCGTTTTTTAGCAGTGCATTTTGACACTGCGTTTTTTTGCATTGGAGCCTATGGATCAGTTAACGGATCAATTTTTCAACATTTTCAACTTGGAAAAACTGATGGTTTTAATGGATCCAGGGTTCAAGTGTGACCCTAGGCATAGGCAAAATTCAGAAAATTCCTGTCCATACAAAAGAACAGGCATAACAGCACAGCCACAATAGATGCCAACACTAGGTGAATAGATCTAAAAAATGCTCCATCCACATTACATTTTCTTTTTGAATTCTGAACTCTGAAGTATTCTGCTTCACCACACATGAATAGCATTCAACAAGTATAATAATTCCACCTAGTGCCTGTTACAATAATTAAGCCTCTGTACCCAAATTGTAAAGTAATACCATCAACTGTGTTGTGAGATTGTTTTATGAAAAGATAGCAAAATCTTAGTTAACGAACTTAGGTCTTGTTCAAGGGTTCTCCTTTATAGAGATAGTCACCAAACAATCAAATGCTTCACAGTTGCTGTACTGCAGATATAATTAACTAACTCATGAGTCATGCACACAGTGAACGTGTCTGTAGGACAGCGTTCACTCCACCAAAAGACTGAAGCACAAAAAACAGTCAAACAAACGTTAAAAAATACTCTGTTGTAAAGAAAAACAGTAAAATGCAAGTGCTGCTAAAAAAGTAGTAAAAACAGGGTATTTTGTTGATACCTTCATTGCAAAAAAATGTATGCTAAGCTGCTCTACCTCTTCACGGTAACCCTTGTTAGAGCAGTCCCTATCTGATATATTCAAAAAACCTGACCATGTGTATTAGTACCTACATGAGCAGGGTCCAGACAGGTCCAAGGTCTGACATGGACTGAATGCAGAAAACAGCTTTTTGTGTGCAGGGCTCATGGGGGAAGGGCGGGAGGTTACCCTGTCTTTCAAAGGCAAGAAACAAAACAAACAAAAAACTAACTCATTAGTCATGCACACCAATTAAATGCTTCACAATTGCTTCACAGTTGCTGTACTGCAGATATGTTAAATACCAAGTGTAACATAGCATGTTTTAGTATGAAAATTATACACAAAAATGTATACTAAATGTCTGTAAATCCCTACTTTCACTGCCTAGTGATTATCTTTAAATTTATATATATATATATATATATATATAATGCGGGGTCTAGCAATCATGCCAACCGCATAAGTGCCAACTGTAGAAGTGCAGTTACACCGGGCAGTTAAACGGGGCAGGAAACGGGTAAGTCATGCAAGACAAACAAACAGATATGTAATTTGTTCACTTGTACTGCAATTATGTATTCACTATGTAAACCCCAGACTGCTCATCACTACTGACCTCTCACCCACCACTATAGCTCTCCTTCCCGCTGCATCTGACCCACGCTACTCCCATCCCCTGCTCACCATCCACAATGTATCCCCTCCTTTGCACTCTCACTCACATCCTTCTCCACTTCCTGCTACCCCCGCTCATCCCTCCACCCAGCAACCAAGTACTTCTCTCAACCTCCATCCTACCTAACCACCTCACCCACTCCTCTGAACTATTCCTTCACTTTCAATCCTCCATCTCCAATCAGGCACGGCCACCACGTAAACTCTCATGCTCCCACCTGCTAACCCTCTCCCTGCTCCTCCTACTCGCTGGCGACATTTCCCCTAATCCGGCCCCCCCCGCCACATCCCCACAGTCACCTGCACCCCACCCCCACGTCCCATCACCAACTCTCATAACTCCACCATCACCCACCCTCGCAACCTGACCAACCTTAGACCCATCCCCCCAGCCCCTGCGCCTCTAATCTCCCTGCCAGGCGCACTCTGGAATGCCCGCTCAGTCTGTAATAAGCTCACAGACATCCATGAACTCTTTATTTATAATAAACTCTCATTCCTTGGCATCACAGAGACCTGGCTCACCCCCTCCGACACGGCCTCCCCTGCTGCACTATCCTACAGCGGATTAATTCTTTCCCGCACACCCCGCCCCTCTGACAAACATGGCGGAGGTGTCGGCATACTCCTATCCGACACCTGCTCCTTCGCCCCTATTCCATTACCCCCCTCTGTTACTCTCCCATCTTTCAAAGCCCACTCTGTCCGCATCTTCTCCCCCTGTAACCTCCAGCTAGCCGTCATCTACCGCCCCCTGGATCCATCCCCACCTTCCTCGACCACTTTACCACCTGGCTACTTCACTTCCTCTCTACTGACATCCCCACCATCATTATGGGCGATTTCAATATCCCCATTAACACTGCCCACCAAACCGCCTCTCAACTTCTTTCCCTGACCACCTCCTTTGGGCTCTCCCAGTGGTCCTCCTCTGCCACCCACAAAGATGGCCACACGCTGGATCTCATCTTTACCCGTCTTTGCTCCCTTACTAATCTCACAAACTCAACCCTCGTCCTGTCTGACCACAATATGCTGACCTTCTCCTACCTCACCTCCCCTACTACATCCCCTCCTCTCCGCAAACTTGATCATCCCCGCAGAAACCTTCCCCCTCTCACCAACATAACATCTATATGTGACACAGACACTACCACCACCCTCTACAACACCACATTAACCAAGGCACTCGACTTAGCCGCCCCCCTCACACACCACGCTCCATGCACTAATAGGCAACCCTGGCACACCACCCTCACTAAAGACCTGAGACGGGCATCCAGGGTTGCCGAGAGGCGATGGAAAAAATCAGGTTCCACTGAGCATTTTGCGCTGTTCAAACAGTCCCTCATCGCCTTCAAGACTGCACTTGCCACCGCCAAACAAACCTTCTTCTTATCCCTAATAACCTCACTGTCCCACAATCCCAAGCAACTTTTCAAAACCTTCAATTCCTTATTCCGCCCGCCTGCTCCCCCTCCCTCTCCCCTTATCTCTGCAGAAGACTTTGCCTCCTTCTTCAAAGAAAAGATTGACAGAATCAGAGACAGCTTTGATCCACTGTCCCCACAGCCTCCCCTTTCACCTACACTGCCCTCTACTTCCATCAACTGCTTCCCCCCATAACTGAAGACCAGCTCTCCTCCCTCCTGTCAAAATCACACCTCACCACCAGCGCCCACGACCCGCTCCCATCCCACCTCATTCCCAACCTCACCTCCGTTATCATCTCAGCCCTAACTCATCTTTTCAACCTATCACTCACCACCGGCACCTTCCCCTCAGCCTTCAAACATGCCTTGATCACACCCATCCTCAAAAAACCCTCCCTTGATCCCACAGCTGTCTCCAACTACCGCCCTATATCTCTCCTCCCTTTCGCCTCTAAACTACTTGAACAGCATGTCCATTCTGAGCTGTCCTCTCACCTCTCCTCCTGCTCCCTCTTTGACCGCCTGCAATCTGGCTTCCGACCCCTCCACTCCACTGAAACAGCCCTGACCAAAGTCACAAATGACCTACTGACTGCCAAAAGCAAGCGCCACTACTCTGTTCTCCTCCTCCTCGACCTGTCAGCCGCCTTCGACACTGTTGACCACTCCCTTCTACTACAGATCCTGGAATCTCTTGGCATCATGGACTTTGCCCTCTCTTGGATCTCCTCATACTTAACGGACCGCACCTAAAGCGTCACCCACTCCCACACATCCTCCTCGCCCTACCCCCTATCTGTCGTGGTCCCCCAGCGCTCGGTTCTTGGACCATTACTGTTCTCAATCTACACTCTAGGGCAACTCATTGAGTCCCATGGCCTCCAATATCACCTCTACGCCGCCGACACCCAAATCTACCTGTCTGGTCCTGACATCGCCTCCCTTCTATCCAAAATTCCACACTGCCTGTCCGCCATATCATCCTTCTTCTCTGCTCGCTTCCTTAAGCTGAACATGGACAAAACCGAGTTAATAGTCTTCCCCCCAAGACGCTCCCCCTCACTACCTGACCTATCCATCGTCGTCAACGACTGCTCTCTCTCTCCAGTCCCCCAAGCCAAGTGCCTCGGGGTTATCCTTGACTCTTCCCTCTCCTTCAAGCCCCACATCCAGGCCCTCGCCACCTCCTGCCGACGCTGGATCTCATCTTTACCCGTCTTTGCTCCCTTACTAATCTCACAAACTCAACCCTCGTCCTGTCTGACCACAATATGCTGACCTTCTCCTACCTCACCTCCCCTACTACATCCCCTCCTCTCGCAAACTTGATCATCCCCGCAGAAACCTTCCCCCTCTCACCAACATAACATCTATATGTGACACAGACACTACCACCACCCTCTACAACACCACATTAACCAAGGCACTCGACTTAGCCGCCCCCCTCACACACCACGCTCCATGCACTAATAGGCAACCCTGGCACACCACCCTCACTAAAGACCTGAGACGGGCATCCAGGGTTGCCGAGAGGCGATGGAAAAAATCAGGTTCCACTGAGCATTTTGCGCTGTTCAAACAGTCCCTCATCGCCTTCAAGACTGCACTTGCCACCGCCAAACAAACCTTCTTCTTATCCCTAATAACCTCACTGTCCCACAATCCCAAGCAACTTTTCAAAACCTTCAATTCCTTATTCCGCCCGCCTGCTCCCCTCCCTCTCCCCTTATCTCTGCAGAAGACTTTGCCTCCTTCTTCAAAGAAAAGATTGACAGAATCAGAGACAGCTTTGATCCACTGTCCCCACAGCCTCCCCTTTCACCTACACTGCCCTCTACTTCCATCAACTGCTTCCCCCCATAACTGAAGACCAGCTCTCCTCCCTCCTGTCAAAATCACACCTCACCACCAGCGCCCACGACCCGCTCCCATCCCACCTCATTCCCAACCTCACCTCCGTTATCATCTCAGCCCTAACTCATCTTTTCAACCTATCACTCACCACCGGCACCTTCCCCTCAGCCTTCAAACATGCCTTGATCACACCCATCCTCAAAAAACCCTCCCTTGATCCCACAGCTGTCTCCAACTACCGCCCTATATCTCTCCTCCCTTTCGCCTCTAAACTACTTGAACAGCATGTCCATTCTGAGCTGTCCTCTCACCTCTCCTCCTGCTCCCTCTTTGACCGCCTGCAATCTGGCTTCCGACCCCTCCACTCCACTGAAACAGCCCTGACCAAAGTCACAAATGACCTACTGACTGCCAAAAGCAAGCGCCACTACTCTGTTCTCCTCCTCCTCGACCTGTCAGCCGCCTTCGACACTGTTGACCACTCCCTTCTACTACAGATCCTGGAATCTCTTGGCATCATGGACTTTGCCCTCTCTTGGATCTCCTCATACTTAACGGACCGCACCTAAAGCGTCACCCACTCCCACACATCCTCCTCGCCCTACCCCCTATCTGTCGTGGTCCCCCAGCGCTCGGTTCTTGGACCATTACTGTTCTCAATCTACACTCTAGGGCAACTCATTGAGTCCCATGGCCTCCAATATCACCTCTACGCCGCCGACACCCAAATCTACCTGTCTGGTCCTGACATCGCCTCCCTTCTATCCAAAATTCCACACTGCCTGTCCGCCATATCATCCTTCTTCTCTGCTCGCTTCCTTAAGCTGAACATGGACAAAACCGAGTTAATAGTCTTCCCCCCAAGACGCTCCCCCTCACTACCTGACCTATCCATCGTCGTCAACGACTGCTCTCTCTCTCCAGTCCCCCAAGCCAAGTGCCTCGGGGTTATCCTTGACTCTTCCCTCTCCTTCAAGCCCCACATCCAGGCCCTCGCCACCTCCTGCCGACTCCAGCTCAAAAACATCTATAGGATTCGCACTTTCCTTGACCACAACACTGCTAAAACCCTCATTCACGCTCTCATCATCTCCCGCCTCGATTACTGCAACCTCCTGCTCACCGGCCTCCCCAATACCTCCCTTGCACCTCTCCAATCTATCTTGAACTCCACTGCCCGCCTAATCCATCTGTCTCCCCGCTACTCCCCTGTCTCCCCCCTCTGCCAAGCCCCACTGGCTCCCTACTTCCCAGAGATCCCGGTTTAAAACATTAACCATGAAATACAAAGCCATCCACAACCTGTCCCCTCCATACAGCTCTGACATGGTCTCCCGATACCTACCCTCACGCAACCTGCAATCCTCCCAAGAGCTTCTCCTCTACTCCCCCCTCATCTCCTCTTCGCACAACCGCATACAGGATTTCTCCCGTGCTTCACCCAGACTCTGGAACTCACTGCCCCAACACATCAGACATTCTCCTACCCTGGGAACCTTCAAAAGAAACCTGAAGACCCACCTGTTCCGCCAAGCCTACCACCTGCAATAAGACCCGGTCCACCACACCGCCTCACGACTGGAATTTCCTCCTCCCACTGTATCCCCACCCGCCCCTAGTAGACAGTGAGCCTTTGTGGACAGGATTTCTCCCCTCTTGTTTCTGTACAACCGAACTGTCAACATTAATTGTCACTTGTATTGTTACTATGTTCCTTGTCTGCCCTTTTTAGCATGTAAAGCGCCATGGAATATAATGGCGCTATATAAATAAATAACAATAATAATATATATATATATATATATATATATATATAATAAAGAGTTAATATTATATCAGCAAAGTATGTCAAATATGTAATTCTTTGCAAAATAGTGTAGCTTTCATTGCAAATAAAATTAATGAATAATAAGTTTGTGAACTTATGGTGACAGGGAACTTTAAACTCACTCCATCACCTTTCTAATGGTTCAATTTTTATGGCAATGGTATTTTCACATTAATTACTGCAGTGGCTGGAACAATATATCTAAATGACAGAGGTCAGTATAATGTTGTAAATGACTAACATATACCAAATGTTAATGGATTTCATAAAAAGAATTACATTTTTGTATCTGTTTGAAAATACTCAAGTAAGCAAGAGACAATGATTGCCTTGCCAATCCAACATGGTCAATGAATTAGAACCTCTTTGACCCAAAACTGAAGAGTAGGGCAGATGGATGATAATATTTTTTATTAACCCTTGTTTAACACCAATCTAAGTAATACAGTATTTTGAAAAAGGAAAAAAACTCCAGCAGCTCTTTCAAGGAAAGGTTAATATAAAAGCATTCTTTTATTATAATTCCATATTAAAAACAGTATCCATGGTACAAAAAATTGAAATTTAAAAAGTTCTTACTTATACTTCTCAAGTTCTTACTTGCTATGAATAAGAATGTTCTATGTTCGAAACCCGTAATCCCCTCACCATTTTTTTGTACTATGGATACTATATGTATTTAATATGGAATTATTATAAAAGAATGTTTTTATACTAACCTTTCCTTGAAAGATCTGCTGGAATTGTTCTCTTTTCTGGATTACGGCTTCCCAAAATTGTTTTTTTTCTCTGCGCCTTTCCTGAATATCGAGTAATTTGGATTTTCTGATTCAGGGTGAGCTGAAAAAGTTTCTCAGTACTTTGAAAAAATATTTATACCTTGTGAACGTTTCTGTATATTTTCACTATATACCCACAAACATGAAAGTATTTTATTGGGATTTTTTTGTGCTATACTAACACGAAGTAGCAAGTACACAGTTGAATTCATAAGTTTACATACTCTACACTGTGTGCAGAATTATTGAGCAAATGAGTATTTTGATCACATGATACTTTTTATACATGTTGTCCTACTTCAAGCTGTATAGGCTTGAGAGACAACTTCCAATTAATTAAATCAGGTCATGTTCATCTCTGTAATGAGGAAGGGTGTGGTGTAATGACATCAATACTCTATATAAGGTGAGCTTAATTATTAGGCTTTTGCTTAGGCAAAATGGTCAGAAGAGAGATTTGACAAGCTCTGAAAAGTCCAAGATTGTGAGATGTCTTGCAGAAGGATGCAGCAGTCTTGAAATTGCCAAACTTTTGAAGCGTGATCACCGAACAATCAAGCGTTTCATGGCAAATAGCCAACAGGGTCAAAAAGAAGCATGTTAGGCAAAAAAGGTGCAAAATAACTACCCATGAATTGAGGATCAAATGTGAAGCTGCTAAGATGCCATTTGCCACCAGTTTTGCCATATTTCACAGCTGCAACGTTACTGGTGTATCAAAATGCTCAAGGTGTGCTATACTCAGGGACATGGCCAAGGTAAGGAAGGTTGAAAAACGACCACCTTTGAACAAGAAACATAGGATAAAACGTCAAGACTTAGCCAAAAAATATCTTAAGACTGATTTTTCAAAGGTTTCATGGACTGATGACATGAGAGTGACTCTTGATGGGCCAGATGGATGTGCCAGAGGCTGGATCAGTAAAGGGCAGAGAGCTCCACTTTGACTCAAACGCCAGAAAGGTGGAGGTGGGGTACTGGTATGGGCTGGTATCATCAAAGATGAACTTGTGGGACCTTTTCGGGTTGAGAATGGAGTGAAGCTCAACTTCCGGCCCTACTGTCAGTTTCTGGAAGAGAACTTCTTCAAGCAGTGGTACAGGAAAAAGTCGTTATCATTCAAGAAAAACATGATTTATATGCAGGACAATGCTCCATCACATGCATCCAACTACTCCACACCGTGGCTGGCCAGTAAAGTTCTTAAAGAAGAAAAAATAATGACATGGCCCCCTTGTTCACCTGATCTGAACCCCATAGAGAACCTGTGGTCCCTCCTAAAATGTGAGATCTACAGGGAGGGAAAACAGTATACCTCTTGGAACAGTGTCTGGGAGGCTGTGGTGGCTGCTGCACGCAATGTTGATTGTAAACAGATCAAGCAACTGACAGAATGTATAGATGGGAGTCTGTTGAGTGTCATCATTAAGAAAGGTGGCTATATTGGTCACTAATTTTTTGGGGTTTTGTTTTTGCATGTAAGAAATGTTTATTTCTAAATTTTGTGCAGTTATATTGGTTTACCTGGTGAAAATAAACAAATGAGAGGGAAATATATTTGGTTTTTATTAAGTTGCTTAATATTTCTACACTGTAATAGTTACCTGCACAAACAGATATCCTCCTAAGATAGCCAGCTCTAAAAAAACCTACTCAAACTTCCAAATATATTAAGCTTTGATATTTATGAGTCTTTTGGGTTGATTGAGAACATAGTTGTTGATCAATAACAAAAATAATCCTCTAAAATACAACTTGCCTAACAATTCTGCACACAGTGTATAAAAAAAAACATATATGCATGTTATTCTCACTATCTGAGATAAAATCAGAATAAACCTTTCCTGTTTTACGTCAATTATGACTACCATAATTATTAACATTTGCCAAATTTCAGAATAATGAAAGATAGAATGTATTAAGATATTTTTCTTACTTTTTTCTTACTTTCTGCAAAGTCATAAGTTTACATACATTTTGTTAGTATTTGTTTGTACCATTGCCCTTAAAATATATGACTTCGACCAACCATTTTGGATATACTTCCACATGCCTTTCCCAACTGTTGGCAGGAATTAGGGCCCATTCATCCTGACAGAACTTGTTTAAGCTGTATTTGAAGGTTGCCTTGCTCGCACCTGTCTTTTCAGCTTTGCCCATAAATTTTCAATGGGATAGAGATCAGGGCTTTGTGATGGCCACTCCAATTCATTGACTTTTTCATTTTAATACTTAAGCCACTTTGTGACCAGTTTGGCAGTATGCTTCGGGTCTTTGGAAGACCCATTTCCCTCCAAGCTTTAACTTTCTGGCTGGTGTTTAAATATGAGTGAACACTTTAGTTTTTGAGTTTGGTTCAATTCCACAAACAATGGGATGTTTATTGAATTGTTCAACAAACTGTTCATCAAATGCCCCGCACCCCATTTAAATCATTAGCAGGCAACATCAAAACACATTGAAAGCACCTTCAAAGGTTCCCAAAAGCTGCCAAACTGCTCATATTAGTAGTAGACACCAGGAAAACTGGCAACAATTGACCCAGAATACTAATAGTATCATGGCATAGCATGGGTGCGCAAGACACGTTCTGTGCCAGTCTGCACACTCTTAAAAAATCTGTAAAAGATAAGAGGTGGCTTACAGTCACTTAAATTTCAGAGGTGGGTGAAACGCAGTTAGAATTGACAGATGTATGACTCACAAGGGAAAAGTAGAAATAGTTTTCTACATTTTGGAAATGCCCAATATGGGTGCAAGATACAAGGTCTTGTCCCAGGATTTTAAGGTTTAACATGGAGTAAAAGGAGGATGAGTGACAGGTGTAAGAATGTCATTCAGACAGCGCTGCTCAAATCATGCCCCACACAGCATGGAGACCTCAAGATGAGTACCCACTTTTCCAAAAATTAGTGTCAGAACACAGCAAAGCGGCATCCATCTTTTAAACTTTGTATTGGGCCACAAAGGCAGCACGACAGGAGGCCTAGGCCCAGTATTTCAAAGTTAATTATTCAAGAAGAAGTGAGAGAGTGTCAGAAGTAGGTATTTTGCTTAGACTGCCCTGATCAACTTATGCATCATACAGCAAGGAGACTCCAAGATGAGTCCCTACTTTTCCAAACATTTGTATCAGACCACAGAAAATTAACAATCATCTTATAGATTTTGTATTGGGCCATAATGGCAGCAAGGCCAGGAGACCTGGACCCAGCATTTCAAGGTTGAGTATTCAAGAATAGGTGCCGAAGTGTCAGAAGAAGGTATTGTGCTCAGAGAGCCCTGCTCAAGTCATGCACCACACAGCAAGGAGACCCCAAGTTGATTTCAGAATTATACCTAAATTCCTCTCAATAACCACATTATAAACATTGTGTCATCTGGACTAGATATACTCCGGGTCACTTCTCCCCATCCTCACCCCTCACCTACTCTATCCAACATGTTCTCTTTTCTTTTTGTCTTTCTCCTTTTACCATTATTTATCTTACGGTATCTCTTTTTGTAGATGTATTAAATATAACTTTATACACCTATTATAGGATTCACAGATATAAATCGCTCATTAATCTTTAACGACTAAGACGTGACCACAGGTTTCAACTGAACACTCTTTTTTTTGTAAACCCTTATACACAGTTAAAACCCAGCACTCATTATTGTTCTCTCTGGTCCGTTGCAATTGGTTAACAAACTATTCAGACTGTTTTTCTTACTGGACTCCAACTACAACATATGCATTCAGTGGTAGCGATACCCTCTTCTAGAATATAATGATGAATCCGGCACCGGACAAATCTCCAATTTTCAATATTTATTTGGTGATGATTACAGAATCATAAAACATGGCGACCCAGGGAGCACAGTCCCGCTGGACGCGTTTCGTACAACGTACTTCATCAGCAGCTAAAACCAAATTAACAACATACCACTTACCGTATATACTCGTGTATAAGCCGAGTTTTTCAGCACAAAAAATGTGCTGAAAAGTCCCCCCCTCGGCTTATACACGAGTCACTATACGGCTGAGTGTGGGGGGGCCGGTGTCCGGGGGCTGGAGCAGGCGGGGGGAGGCTGTAATATGAGCGCCCGGTCACGTGGGGCCGCTCATTAGTGCAATGCAATATGCACTGCATCCCCCTGTCCATCAGCGGCAGGGGGAGCTGTGCATATTACATTGCCCTCCCCCCGCCGTGGTAAATACAGGCCCCCGCTCCCCCCCGGTGGTAAATACAGGCCCCCGCTCCCCCCCCCGTGGTATTTACAGATCCCCGCTCTCCCCCCGTTGTATATAAAGACCCCCGCTCCCCCCCTCGTGGAATATACAGGCCCCCACTCCCCCAGTAGTATATACAGGCCCCCCGCGGTAAATACAGGCCCCCCCCGTTTCCCCCCCGTGGTATATACATGCCCCCGGTAGATGCCGCACACCTGTAAAAGAATCGCTTTCATACTTACCCTCCTCACTGTCATCGCGCTCCTCCGGTCTCATTCCCGCTTCTACCAGGCGGCCGGCGCATCCACAATGACGTCATTGTTTCTGCGCGGTCACATGACCGGGTAGAAGCAGGAAGGAGACTGGATGGAGGACGCGCGATGACAGTGAGGAGGGTAAGTATGAAAGCGATTCTTTTACAGGTGTGCGGCATCTACCGGGGGCATGTATATACCACGGGGGGGAAACGGGGGGGCCTGTATTTACCACGGGGGACCTGTATATACTACTGGGGGAGTGGGGGCCTGTATATACCACGAGGGGGGGAGCGGGGGGGCCTGTATATACTACTGGGGGAGTGGGGGCCTGTATATACCACGAGGGGGGGAGCGGGGGGGCCTGTATTTACTGCGGGGGGCCTGTATATACTACTGGGGGAGTGGGGGCATGTATATACCACGAGGGGGGGAGTGGGGGCCTGTATATACTACTGGGGGGAGTGGGGACCTGTATATACTACTGGGGGGAGTGGGGGCCTGTATATACCACGAGGGGGGGAGGGGGTCTGTATATACATCGGGGGGGGGGGGAGCGGGGGTCTGTATATACCATGGGGGAGGGAGAGCAGGGGCCTGTATAAACCACTAGGGAGGCTGCTGTATACTACCACAGGGGAGGCTGCTGTATACTACCACTGGGGAGGCTGCTGTATACTACCACAGGGGGAGGCTGCTGTATACTACCACAGGGGGAGGCTGCTGTATACTACCACAGGGGGAGGCTGCTGTATACTACCACTGGGGAGGCTGCTGTATACTACCACAGGGGAGGCTGCTGTATACTACCACTGGGGAGGCTGCTGTATACTACCACAGGGGGAGGCTGCTGTATACTACCACAGGGGGAGGCTGCTGTATACTACCACAGGGGGAGGCTGCTGTATACTACCACAGGGGAAGGCTGCTGTATACTACCACAGGGGGAGACTGCTGTATACTACCACAGGGGGAGACTGCTGTATACTACCACAGGGGGAGACTGCTGTATACTACCACAGGGGGAGACTGCTGTATACTACCACAGGGGGAGACTGCTGTATATTACCACTGGGGAGGCTGCTGTATACTACACTGCTGGGGGCTGTATACCTGTGCTGGGGTCCACCCTCGGCTTATACACGAGTCAATAGGTTTTCCCAGGTTTTGGGGGCAAAAGTAGGGGGGTCGGCTTATACACGGGTCGGCTTATACACGAGTATATACGGTATATCCCGTATGTGGTCCTCCCCCCATCACCAATTAACAATGTTCAGCTGTTAGGCTGGAGAAGCCTATGCCTATTATGTAGTGGAAAGCCAATCCAAATCTTTGATGCATGACAATAAACACAAATGTGCACACGTAAAACATGAAGGATAGTACATATTGACATACATATACTCAGAATAATATTCACATTTTTTATGTTCCCCCATAATTTAAGTGTCACAAATCCGTAGAAACATATATATTTAATAAAAATAGGAACAATCCGTGCGACAATTAAGTCCCAACGGGGACCTTGTTTCCAGACTCATAATCCAGAAAAATTCTTTAGTTAACACTAAACGACCCCAGTCTCCCCTCTTTTATTGCGGTTCACTCTTTCTATACCTTGTACTCTGAGAGTAGATAAATCACCATTGTGGACATCTCTAAAGTGTTTAGAGAGGCCTGATACATTTCTGCCCACTGCTCTAGGGTTGGGGATTGAACCTGTCATATGTTCCCCCAACCTTTTCTTCAGGGGTCTGATAGTACACCCTACATAGTTTTTCCTGCATACTTCACAAGAAGCCATGTAGACCACATGAGTGGTATTACAATTGATATATCCATTGATCTCATGGCTTCTGGCGTTAGTATAACTCTGAAATGTCTTGGTCTTTGCCATATACTTACAAAGACCGCATCTTGCCCCCCCCGCAAGGGTAATTTCCCTTAGTACTAAGCCAGGTCGGGGAAGAAGAGCTCAGGGAAAATAATGACGGAGATAAGATGTTCCCTATCGTCATAGATTTTCTTGGTACACATCGGTATCCATCCTGTAAGATTTTATGTAGGACTGGATCTTCATGTAGTATGGGGATATATTTATGAATGATCCCCACAATAGCATTATAGTCCTGACTATATGTAGTTGAAAATGTGGGTATGTATGTATTGGGCTGTTTCGCATTACAGTCCTGACCTTGTGAACCACAATTGTTTAAGGGGTTAACATTAGTCTGTGTTGTTATCGGTTCTAGTAAGGAGTCTCGTGATCTTATCTCCACCTCCTGCAGAGCGTCATTCACATGATATGGTGAATAGCCGCGACTGCAGAGGCGTTTACCTATGTCAAAAGCCTCCTCCCGGAAAGTATGATCTAATGAACAGGCTCTCCTTGCCCTTATGAACTCTCCTCTCGGCAAATTCCTCACTACATGCAGCGGATGGCTACTTGTGGCATGAAGCAAGGAGTTGCCTGCGATCGGTTTACGATACAATGATGTTATTATACCTCCTGTTGCACTATCCCCCTGTAACGTGATGTCCAGATAGTGCGCCTTGGCCCCATGCACCTCATAGGTAAATCGCACATTATAATCGTTATCATTCATGTACGAGATAAACCTGCCAAAGTCGGACTCCCGGGTGGGAGGTATAATAACATCATTGTATCGTAAACCGATCGCAGGCAACTCCTTGCTTCATGCCACAAGTAGCCATCCACGGCATGTAGTGAGGAATTTGCCGAGAGGAGAGTTCATAAGGGCAAGGAGAGCCTGTTCATTAGATCATACTTTCCGGGAGGAGGCTTTTGACATAGGTAAACGCCTCTGCAGTCGCGGCTATTCACCATATCATGTGAATGACGCTCTGCAGGAGGTGGAGATAAGATCACGAGACTCCTTACTAGAACCGATAACAACACAGACTAATGTTAACCCCTTAAACAATTGTGGTTCACAAGGTCAGGACTGTAATGCGAAACAGCCCAATACATACATACCCACATTTTCAACTACATATAGTCAGGACTATAATGCTATTGTGGGGATCATTCATAAATATATCCCCATACTACATGAAGATCCAGTCCTACATAAAATCTTACAGGATGGATACCGATGTGTACCAAGAAAATCTATGACGATAGGGAACATCTTATCTCCGTCATTATTTTCCCTGAGCTCTTCTTCCCCGACCTGGCTTAGTACTAAGGGAAATTACCCTTGCGGGGGGGGCAAGATGCGGTCTTTGTAAATATATGGCAAAGACCAAGACATTTCAGAGTTATACTAACGCCAGAAGCCATGAGATCAATGGATATATCAATTGTAATACCACTCATGTGGTCTACATGGCTTCTTGTGAAGTATGCAGGAAAAACTATGTAGGGTGTACTATCAGACCCCTGAAGAAAAGGTTGGGGGAACATATGACAGGTTCAATCCCCAACCCTAGAGCAGTGGGCAGAAATGTATCAGGCCTCTCTAAACACTTTAGAGATGTCCACAATGGTGATTTATCTACTCTCAGAGTACAAGGTATAGAAAGAGTGAACCGCAATAAAAGAGGGGGAGACTGGGGTCGTTTAGTGTTAACTAAAGAATTTTTCTGGATTATTAGTCTGGAAACAAGGTCCCCGTTGGGACTTAATTGTCGCACGGATTGTTCCTATTTTTATTAAATATATATGTTTCTACGGATTTGTGACACTTAAATTATGGGGGAACATAAAAAATGTGAATATTATTCTGAGTATATGTATGTCAATATGTACTATCCTTCATGTTTTACGTGTGCACATTTGTGTTTATTGTCATGCATCAAAGATTTGGATTGGCTTTCCACTACATAATAGGCATAGGCTTCTCCAGCCTAACAGCTGAACATTGTTAATTGGTGATGGGGGGAGGACCACATACGGGATATAAGTGGTATGTTGTTAATTTGGTTTTAGCTGCTGATGAAGTACGTTGTACGAAACGCGTCCAGCGGGACTGTGCTCCCTGGGTCGCCATGTTTTATGATTCTGTAATCATCACCAAATAAATATTGAAAATTGGAGATTTGTCCGGTGCCGGATTCATCATTATATTCTACAAGTGTTGGACACACGGGTCGCTCCTTCCTGGCACCAACCGGTCCTCTGGAATTCGGTGAGCACAAGAGACCTTTCCCCCTCCCCTTTCCCTTGAATATGATACCCTCTTCTACCCTTCATCGAATGTGAGCAGTCTGGCAATTATATCCCTAAGCATATAATGTTTGTTCCCATCTGATGAACAAACAGAAAGCGCTGAGTTGAAAGAAATCACAGCGCTGACCTCCAAAGATGAAAAACAGAGTAATGGTGTATGCTCTGTTTATTTAATCACTTGCCTACGCGTTTCGTTGTGTAAATACAACTTCATCAGGGCATCAAGATTACCAGTCTTACACAAAATATATATATACACATAAAGTTTACAAAGATTTCACCTCATCAGGTATGACAGTACTTCCTGTGGGAACGCCCACTTTCACACATATGTGACAAACTGTTCAGATTGTTTTTCTTACTGGACTCTAACTACAACATATGCATTCAGCGGTAGCGATACCCTCTTCTACCCTTCATCGAATGTGAGCACTCTGGCAATTATATCCCTAAGCATATAATGTTTGTTCCCATCTGAGTAATATTGATATTGTGTATTGTAAACCAGTTAAGAATTTACCTTTTTCTTTTATAAAAAGAATGTTGAAAAGAAAAGGAGACCCCAAGATGGGTCCAAACTTTTCCAAAAATTAGTGTCACACCACAACAAAATGGCATCCTTCTAATATATTTTCTATTGGGCCACAATGGCAGCAAGACAGGAGGCATGGGCTTAGCATTTCAAGGTTGATTATTCAGGAAGAGATGCATGAGTGTCAGGAATCATGTACTACACAGCAATGAGGCCCCAACAAGAATCCCCACTTTCACAAATATTAGGGTCAGATTACAGCATCAAAGTGGCCTCAATTGCCCCAGAGTTGAAATATTACAATGGTGAGATGAATGTAGCACACTGAAAAGTATACAAGTGCCTAGTATCCCCAGTATGCCACTGGGGTGGAAAAGTCCTTGTTTTCATCTTGATAAAAGTTGGGTGGTCTACACTGCCAGTGCACAACCATATGCACTTATCCATCAGGACACCACCATCTGCTCTGGAAATACATTCTGAGAGAATGCTGGCTGCCAAGCATGACAAAATCTCTAAGGCATGACTTGCGAGCTCAGGCCACGTCTCCATTTTTGAAGTCCAAAATGCACATGGGTCCAGGTCCACACTCATGACATCAATATTGAGCTGTAGATACTGTTGTACCATCCCTCTAGGCATTTGCTATGTATCAGATTTGTCTTCTATTCTTGAGTTGCAAAGATGGTCTAAAAAATATTAAACAACTTCCAGAAATTGCTTCTAACAGATATACTGCTGCTGCTAAAGTTTCTGCAATGACAACTCAACATTCCCTGGGTTGGAAGTGTACAACTGCGACGTGCACTGTTTCTGCCACTGATATTTTGGAGAAAAGCATTACTAAGATTGTCTAAAGGCTTCTTTTGGTACTCCTGAATGTGAGCGTCTCTTTCCAACGTGGGAAACATTTGGCTAAATTTACTCCTAGAATTTAACAGTGTGGAAACCCAGTAGTCAGCACTACTTATTATCCTAACAATCCAGGGATCATATAGTGCAGCAAGAATGCGCTCATGTGTCTTTCCTATCCATGAGGCCCAAGTCCTTGTTGTGTTGGTAGTGGCAGGGTAATATTCCCGCTTGCTTCCTCCACCCTGTCCCGCCAACCTTGCACACCAGAATGGTAATTAGTATCTCCCTCATTGGCTGACTTTTCAATGTCCATCACATGTTCCTCCTAAATTTCGACCTTGGCTTATCACCTTCAACAACAGTTTGGCTGCTACCAAGAGCCCTCGTTGATCACTCTACTCTACCCTGTCATGCCACCCGCCTCTGTGCTGATGACAGTCCAGACCTTTCAGGTCTTGTTATCCCTTCCGCATCCTCCTCCTCTTCTACTTACTTATCTTCCTCTTGAACTACCACCTGACCTCACACACTGGGGAAAGTGTGTTCCAGCATGTAGATGACTGGAATAGTCAAGCTGATAATGGCATCGTCAGCACTAAACATCTTAGTAGCCTTTTCAAAACTGTAAAGATTGGTTCAGAGGTCCTTGATTTATGTGTACTCCATTATTGCAAGTTGCCCTACCTCCAGATTGCGTTGGCCGAGGCTATAGGTCATGACATACTGCACCAGGGCTTACTGCTGCTGCCAAAGTCACTGCAACATGTGCAGAGTGGAAATTCATCAAGTTGGCACAAAGCATATCACGTGGTTGCCAGTGGGCTGAAAGACCACTGTAACAATGCAAGTCGTTGAGCCGCATGGGTGCGAATGGGTGAAGTAAGCACACGAT
Organism: Allobates femoralis; assembly: GCA_033576535.1. NCBI lineage: Eukaryota > Metazoa > Chordata > Amphibia > Anura > Aromobatidae > Allobates > Allobates femoralis. Next base: position 55,793 of record JARQOC010000117.1, read on the forward strand.
GAACGTGCCCTCTGCAGCCGTGCATATAGGCCAGGATAGTGGCCTATAAATTGTTGGACAACCAGGTTGATTCATGCAAGGCTTGTGTGCGACCTTACCCCAGTTTTCGCACACTGCCTTCCCTGTCTGCAGGTTCAGTGAAGATAGCCATTGATCAAATGGTATCCAAAGCTGACCACAACTCTTCAGCTGTGGAACTCACATCTCCCAGTCATTTTAATGTAAATATAGCCTGATGGAGTTGAGCCCTGATAGCAGTGCAAAAAGAAGGTTTGATGGATTCCATCTGCACAGTTGGAACATGTGTCTTATTAAAGGGATACTGTCAGGTCATTTTTCAGTATGATACTAATATTGCCCTTGAATAGTGCCTGGGCAGACCTTTTGAAAACATATAAAATCATTATTGTACCCTTTGTAGTTTCCATGTTATCAGCATCTTCACACCCTGCATGGATTTCCTAGATTAGTCCTCTCCATTATAAGCAGAGATGATTACTCCTGCTGCTGTATAAACTGTCATGTAATTATGCACACCTTCTATGCAGCTCTCTCCTCCCTGCTCCTCTTCTCTCAGTGCTGTGTGGTTTGACTTTGAGAGCTACTGTTCTGTTCAGGACATGGAGGGAGAAAGCTACAGGTCTGCCTAACCTTATGTAGACTCCATTTTTTTCTGCAAAAAGGAATCCCTGCTGTGCTATGATAGATTCTGTGTTTATTTGATCTCTTGGTTTGGCTGCAAAGAGAGTAGAGAGGAGGATACAGCCTCCTCCATATCCCTACTGATCTCCTGTGCTGTGATGTGAATATGTGATATGCATATCGATCTATGGGGAGTGGACAGCAGAGAACTAAGTGGATCATTCCCTGTGAGTGACAGATAAAATGAATCTCTTTATTTGAAGTTTACAGAGGTTAGGAGGGGAATATAAATAATAGAAATACATAAATAGAGAGAGCTTAGAGCGAGGAATTAGAAAATGCTAGCATTTATATATATAGATTTTTGACAGCTCAGTTTTACTTTAAATGAGAGATATTTGGTGCAGGTGGATGCCCTAGAGGAGGTGAAGGAGACAGAAGCAGTGGAGGAAGTGGTAGATAAAGAAGTTTTACCCACAAGCCATGGGGATGTAAATATTTTTAGGGCAGTCCCTACCCCCACAGCCACCAGAGTCACCCAGTGTCCAGTCAGCACCATGTAACACCTCTGGCCATGTTTACTCATCCAGGTGTCAGTGGTGGAATGCACCTTGTCACACACAGAATTTCTCAAGGAAGTGTTTTTTTTTTGGCATGCATGCATAACAGTAACAATCATAACAAAATTTCTTCTTCCCGGACAGGCATGCTCTTCCTTGAAACTTACTTTAAGAAGAAGTACAAAATTACAAAAAACAGCTAAATAGAAAAAGAAGTGCAATCTACTATGTTCGGCGATAGTCCCTCACCAGGTGTCCTTTTCACTGTCTTTCAGTGCAACACGGGGGACCTGCTTCCAAAAAAATCCCAACGTAGGCCCTGGGCGTGGCGAAAGGGCAATGATGGGCCAACTTTTACGGCCATACCAAGCAGATTTTTTTTCGTGGTCACGGTATAGAGGAAACTAATTAACAGGCACTGGTATGCTGACTACAGATGAGCGGTATTTAATTCGAATTGTTCGCCAATCTCAAATTCGAGCTGTTTTGGGCGGTGTTCGAGTCATTCGATGAATTCGAACAATTAGCTTGAAATTCAGCAGTTCTAGGTTATGTTCGATAACGCTTCGATCACCAAAAGCTTAACCCTAACACTAACCCTAACCCTAGAATACTGTAAATGAATGTTAATATCCAGTTTCTGTGTATAATGTGCAGGGGGGGTTGTACCAGTGCTGCTGCAATAAAGTCGACCTCCATTTTTTTTTCTCCTAACTGCATATACAGTGGGTGGTTCAGGCTGCCAGCCAATCAAGGTCCCACACTGCAAAGTGCATTTTTTGCACACAAGCAAGGTCAGGCATCATTGGCTGTGTAAGTCACATATCCTAGCCCTATAAGACTCGGCCATTTTCCCCATCGCCACCATTTGCTCTATGCCGCAGCTCTGTGTCAGACTGCACCGCTGCTGCTATGGGAGCTATACAGTGAAAACTGTCAATTCTGTTCTTATTCATCTAGTGAGCGAATACAAAGTTAGATAGATAGGTTTAGGGAGTAGGGACTGGAGGGAGGGTGTGAATTTTAGGAATATCAGCCCTTTTGAGGGCTGCTTCATAGGAGTAGGGATTAGGGACTAGGGAGTAGTAGTGTATCAGCCCTTTTCAGGGCTACTTCATAGAAGAAGCGACTAGTTTTAATTTCAGCCCTTTTGAGGGCTAGGTTAGAGCAGTCCCTATTAGTTTTTGCCAGGCAGGTGTGTGCCAGTGCTGTGCAAGTGTTTTTCACTGCATCTGGCCACGTCTAGCTCTTTGAATCCTTTAGGGCAGGTGGTGTAGCACTGCTATGAAGAAAGCTACTCCACCTATCTTAATTAGGCATTTTTTTTTCTGAAGCTGGTCCAGGCCATTTGTTCGGGCTAGTAGCAGTGTCCCACAGTGGTGTGGCCTCACTTGTGAAAGTAGCTACACCGCCTGTGTAGTTCCTACTAATTTTTAACTGCACCTAGCACAGGTGTCAGTTTTTGCCTAGTAGCAGTGTCAACAAAACCATTACTGTAGGCCACTTGTAATACAATCAAGTACACCTTCAGTGTATTTCCTTCTACTAATTTTTAACTGCACCTAGCTCAGGTGTAAGATTTTGCCTAGTGGCAGTGTCTACAAAACCATTACTGTAGGCCACTTGTAATACTCTCGAGTACACCTTCAGTGTAGTTCCTTCTACTCATTTTTAACTGCACTTAGCACAGGTGTTACATACATTTTTGTCACATACAAAATGAGTGGCAAAAGGCCTGCTGATGGTGGAAAGGGGAGTATGCGTGGTGGAAAGGGAAAAAAAACTTTGTGTCCGTGGGGTAGATGCTAAAGCTACATTATCATCAGCTGAAGAAAGACAATCTTCCAGCCAAAGTAAGATGTCTACTTCTTTATGTGGCCAATCGGATATGATCCCTTTCTTACGGACACGACCATCAATACCACTTGAAAATGAGGCACAAAAACAGAAGGTGCTTGAATGTATCGCAAGTGCTCCATCTAGTGGCCTCTCCTCCACCTCAACTTCTACATCACAAACCCTCCAGTCATCTGAGCTGTCAGCCAAATCGCACTTCATTTCTCCCAGCTCCCAAGTCTCCAGCCGCCCTACTGAGTCTGGGGTAACAGACATGGTTGAGTCTGCAGAGCTTTTCAGTCACACAATAGCCTGGGAATCTGAGGTCTGCTCCAAAGCTGCAGTGAGTCCAGACGAGTTAATGATCTGCCCTGACGCCCAGTAGCTTTGTGAGTCAGATCCAGGCCAGGCCCCAAAGGAAGAAGGTTCTGACCTTCGTGTAGACACTCATTTCCTAACAGTAACTACTCTTGGTGGACACAAGGAGGATGATGCTGATGAGACTCAGATACTGGATTGGGTTGACAAATTAAGTTTTTGGTCAAGGCAGAAAGATGTTGTCTCTGAGGACGAGGGGTGTGAGAACACAGAGGATGATGAGGTTGGCGATTCCACTTACTGTTAACCCACAGTCAGTAGCAACCAAACTCTTGAGGAAAGTGCAGGAGCCAAGGAAGAAATGGAGGACGAACTGGCGATGGGCATGGAAGAGTCAGCAGATGAGGGAGAACTTGATGACATTTATGTTGTGCGAGGTTGGGGGGAGAGGACAGAGGAAGCAAGCATGATTCTCACCTCCCCAACACCAACACAACAAGGACTTGGTCCTCCTGGATGTGCAAGACACATGAGCGCCTTCTTGCTGCACTACCTGCAACATGACCCTCGGATTGTCTGAACTAGAAGTAATGCCGACTACTGTCCACTCTCTTGGATCTCCGGTACAAGACCAAATTTTCAGAAATAATTCCTGCCATACAAAGGGACGCACGCATGCAGGAGTATCAGCAGTAGCTTATACATAATCTCAGATCGGCTTTTCCACAAAACACCAGTGGTACACAGAGTGAATCTCACAGTTCTAACTTGTCAACCGTGAGACTGTTCAGTCATCATCACTCACACCGTCAACGCCAGATGGTACACGAGTATTTCCAACTTAATATCAATGCCACGACTGGGGAACTGGAGCCTTTCTCATTTTGGGCGTCCAATCTGGAAAAATGGCCTGAGTTCGCCACTCATGCCTTGGAGATCTTGTCGTGCCCCGCAGCCAGTGTTCTCTCGGAACGTGTCTTCAGCACTGCTGGTAGTGCTGACAGAAAAGCGCACGCGTCTGTCCACCCAGAATGTGGACAGACTAACGTTCATAAAGATGAACACGGCATTGATCCCCATGGACTTTTCTACCCATATGTCATCCTGGGGAGAATAAAGCTTTGTGGATTTTTGACTAAAAGTCAACATTTTAAGTTTGCAACTGTGGGGCAATTGATGCCACTGAAGTGGTGTCTGTGCCCAAATTTTTGGAAAAAATTGAGACTCTTCTTGTAGTTCCCTAAATGTGACACAATACTCATCGTCTACACAAGGCCTTACAGATACTGAGGTAAAAACTTAACCAAATACTCATCGTCTGCACGTGGCCTTACAGATACTGAAGTAAAACTCACCAAAGACTCATCGTCTGCACTAGGCTTACAGATACTGAACTAAAACTCAACAACCACTCAACTCGTGCACATGGCCTTAGAGATACTGAAGTAAAACTCACCAAATACTCATCTTCTGAACGTGGCCTTACAGATACTGAACTAAAACTCAACAAATACTCATCGCCTGCACGAGGCCTTACAGATACTGAAGTAAAACGCACCAAATAATCATCGTCTGAATATGATCTTACAGATACTGAAGTAAAACTCACCAAAGACTTATCGTCTACACAAGGCCTTACAGATACTGAACTAAAACTCAACAAATACTCATCGCCTGCACATGGCCTCATCATGTGCATGATGCCTTACAAATACTGTAGTAAAAACTGATTTTGGAAGGGCATGACATGCCTATATCTGTGTCTCCTCCTCCTTTTAGTCATCTATCTCTTTTCTTTTCGCATTATTATATGTACTTGTCAGTTTTCCATGTCTTTGTTATATCTTCTAAGTAGTTTGTCACATTTTGGACACCTTAGAAGGTGTTTTCTATGTGTTTTCTATGTGTTTTTATGTGTTTGTGTTTGCCTGCCATTGTTTTCAATGGTATTCGACGGTGTTTGACGAACATTCGATGAACCTTCGACGAACAACCCCACAATTCGACGAATCTAATTGAATTCGAACCCTAGGGTGGTGGCTCATCTCTAATGCTTAGGCTGTGGTCACAGTTGCCATGCGTTTTTTTAAGTGATTTAACAAAACTCATGCTTTTTTTCATGTCAGCATGAGTTTTGTAAGGTGTGTGATGGCTCCCTGCGTTTTTGGGTGCGTTTTTGAATCTGCACCTAAAAATAGTGCTTGTAGTATTTTTTTGAGCATTTTGAAAAACGCATGCGTTTTTGTAGAAAACGCATGCGTTTTTATAACATGGGTTCCTATGGAAAACGCATGCAAAAACGCATGTACAGTTAGTACCTTTTAGTGCCATTCAAAAACGCATGCGTTTCCCATAGGAGCCCATGTTAAAAAAAACGCATGCGTTTCCGGAAACGCATGCGTTTTTTTTTAACATGGGCTCCTATGGGAAACGCATGCGTTTTTGAATGGCACTGAAAGGTACTAACTGTACATGCGTTTTTGCATGCGTTTTCCATAGGAACCCATGTTATAAAAACGCATGCGTTTTCTACAAAAACGCATGCGTTTTCTACAAAAACGCATGCGTTTTTGGATATGCTCCAAAAACGCATGGGACAGTCACACATGCTTTTTGGCTATTAGGGCATGCGTTTTTTAACATGGGGGCCTAGGGGGGCGTTTTTTACATGCGTTTTTGAAAACGCAGGTCTCCAAAAATGCATGTGAAAAATGGTACTGTGACCACAGCCTTACTGAGTAAAACTCACAGTGAGCAGACCGAAATGTGCTGAATATTTACAATAAAGTTCTGGCCACTCATTGTCAATGGGCATATTGTACATATTACATGCATTTTTACTAACTAATGGGTTAGCTAAGCATTTCTACTCACTCAACGCACACATAGCTTTACCAGGTAATAACTCTCAAGCAATCATACTACTTATTCAAATTAACTAGCAAAACTAACTACAAACACATTCTGCCACTTTACTTTCACTACTAAGGCAGCTCTTTTTTAGGCCTGCATTCTCTGGACTGGGAAAACACTCTTTCTTGTCCCTCATCAGGTTCTACAGACCATGCGAGACCACCAATGAGAGTCTGGGTTGACTATGTCCTCCTTTGGACCTGAGTCTGGACGGTTAGTCTGGGCACAGTATCCACAGTTGAAGCTGCAGGGCAAGTGGTTGGGGACCGACTCTTTTCATAAACCCTCTTCACGTTGAGTGCATATTGTCCCTGCTCACCTGCATGCTGAGTAAAAAACATGCAGTCACCCATGTATAAGTCATGCTCAGAGTATCCTTTTGGTAAATGGGGCTCCACATTCCTTCTGGTGACAAACAATTCTGTCATCTCTCTGGGTTCTCATATGAAACCCCACCCTTTCTTTAGGTCCAAGGTTATGACAGTTCCTTGTTTCAGCAGACCTAGGGTCAGCGGGCCTGAGATTGCAGGCCTGGGCCTTAACCTGCATATTGCTTTACCCTAGCTCTTTCCATAGGACCCACTGATCCTCCTATTCTTTTTCCCATACCATTACCCGATGGCGGCAATGCTCGGCCCAGCTAATTATCTCTATTTGGGCCTCTCCCGTGCTTGTTTCCCCCGGGAATCCCATCAAGTCTTTGCCTGGGTTCTCCCACTGAACAGTACTCTCTCTGCTCTGCCTATACTTCCTGGAGCATGCGTTCAGGCTGCAAAGGGGCCACCAGTTTATCACCATGATTTACGATGTAATCCTAGGCCAGGTTTTCAAATGCCTGACCGGGCTTGGGAGTTGAAGGGAGTTCTAGGGGTCCCACTAATTTTTCCCCAGCCTCCAGGACAATTTCAGTACCTTCATTAATGTCCTTTCCAGTGCCGGGTTCTTCCTCCTGCTCTTCCGGAGTTGGAGATGCTGGTTGGGGAGCCACCCACTGCTGGGACACTTTCTCCAGCAAGTTCTTTCTCCACTGCCTCACCGTTGTCAACTCAACTGGGTCTTGAGAAGTCGGCGAGTTAGTTCTCTTTAGAAACTCTGGGTCCATCAGTGGTAACTGGTCTTGCTCCCTCTCTGGTTGGCTGGGGAGTCCTCTGCTGCCACCCCATGCTCTAGAGCATCCTGGCCACCACTCGCCATTGCTCTAACCAGGCTCCACGCCGATTCACCTGCGACACACTCACAGCCTCTCCCTTTCGTGGCTGGGCCTCTCGCGTCTCGTTGTCGGCCACACCCAAGGGCAGAACAGTAAAATATTTTGGGCAGCAACCTGTTGCTTTCCATGAACAAAAGTGGTGAACAACATTCCTCCTGCTTGGAGTCCCTAAATATGTTTTTTGCTTTATTTCTAATAAAAAAAATTTTTTTCTGTGTTGTAATTTTTTAATGTTTACTAGAAATTCATGGTGGGTGGGTCTAATTTGGCCTGACACCATGAATTTCGGGCTTAGTACCAGATGACAATACAAAGCTTCTATAAACCCCTTATTACCCAGAATGCCACCCCACTAGGGCTACTAGAAGAGCCTGGAAAGGCTCCTGGAAATGGCGCTACGATGAATGCTCCATTTTCAGGGGCTTCTACAGGCTGCTATTCTTATTTGGGGTGGGAGAGCTAAAACAATGGGACCTCACCCTTCTGAGAATACCAACCCTCAGCTGCCTAGTTTTTCCTTGGATGGCAATTAAAAGTAGGACAGAGCCCTAAGCATTTTTTTGCCAACCAAGGTAACATTAGGCAGCTGAGGGTGGCAGTTCCCAGCTGTCTACTTTCGCTGGGCTATATTAAAAATACTGTGAATGCCCCATACATTTTTTTAGTTAATTTAATTGACACACTACGACAGCAGGTTGGTTGCCATCCACATCTATGTATGGCAACACACCGCAGACACCAGTACAGATTGTGGGAGCACATTCTGAGTGCAACAGCCAGTTATAGGTGCTCTCACAGACAGTCAGACTACACTCCCACAATCTGTACCGGTGTCTGCGGTGAGTTGCCATACACAGATGTGTATGGCAACCAACCTGCCATCATAATGTGTTAAATTAATTAAAAAAAATAATCAAAAGCAATTGCAGAATTTAATTTATTACTTACCACACTTATTTATTTTTTTCACTTAGCATAACATCATAGGATAAAATGGATTGTGTGATTCAAAAGTACAATTCGTCCCACGAAAAAAAATCGCTCACATGGCTATATCAATGGAAAAATAAAAAAGGTTATAGCTCTTGCAATAGGTAGAGGAGAAATTGTAAGTGCAAGAAAGACAAAAAATCGACGAGTGCTTAAAGGGAACCTGTCACCTAATGTTAAGCCCCTACACTATCTCTAGCTGTCCCTACACCTTCCTAGCAGCTCCCTATCTCTCCCTTTCTTATCTAAAGTCTCCCTATGAAAGAAGTGTAAAATAAGATAAAACTTACTGCAGTCCCCGTAGTTAGGGGACTGGGTAGGCGTGGCCACGCTTCCACAGCACTCCTCCATGTTGTAATGCACGCCCCGCTGGGCGGCATTATTCAGGGCCCTCTCTGCCCCCATGTCTTTATAATCTGCCGCCATGTTTGTAGTTCTAAGCACCGGCCGGACGTCACTTCCGGTGTGGTGCATTATGGGGCCGGTCACGTGATCGGCCCTAGTGCATTATGGGGCCGATCACGTGACCGGCCCGGCTTCAGTAAGCGCATTGCGCATGCGCGGAGCCGGGCTGATCACGTGATCGGCCCCATAATGCACTAGGGCCGATCACGTGACCGGCCCCATAATGCACCGCGCCGGAAGTGACGTCCGGCCGGTGCTTAGAACTACAAACATGGCGGCAGATTACAAAGACATGGGGGCAGAGAGGGCCCTGAATAATTCCGCCCAGCGGGGCGTGCATTACAACATGGAGGAGTGCTGTGGAAGCGTGACCACGCCTACCCAGTCCCCTAACTACGGGGACTGCAGTAAGTTTTATCTTATTTTACACTTCTTTCATAGGGAGACTTTAGATAAGAAAGGGAGAGATAGGGAGCTGCTAGGAAGGTGTAGGGACAGCTAGAGATAGTGTAGGGGCTTAAAATTAGGTGACAGGTTCCCTTTAAGGGATTAAAATATATTGCTGTCATAAGAAAGTCATGTGGTAAATGTATTTATAAACTATTTTGTGTGGTATGACTAACTTTTATAAGGACATAAAATAATTTGAGTTATTTTTAAGTCACTTTTGTATTCATTGCCTTTTTTTGCTGTAATTCTTGCACATGGTTCTTGGTTTTTGGGCAAAATGCTCTTTTTGTTGATGACCAATTTTGCGACCTTTTAGCACGAATTATCACACCTTACAAAATTATATTAAAAAAAGGTATGCCAGAAATAACATGCTCTAATTAAATAATTCCAGAGAAAGATGATAGTACATTTGCTACAAATATTTATTATTATTATTTTTTCATCTAATTATACTATAATATAAATTCCATTAACCACATAATGTTGTAGACATTGTGAAACCAACAACTTGTTATTTCTCAAAGAATTTTCTACAGATTTAAGAAAACTTTTTCTCATCACCTTACTAATACTCATTTTGTCAGGTGTATATTATTTCACAAAGTTTACAATATAATGACGTCCCGAGGGAAGTTATTGAGAAAGTTTAAGTAACTTGAAACACTGAAATTGTTTAAAAGTGAAAAATCTAAACTACAATTCTCTTAATAGTGAATAAATGAAAACAATTTCACTGGGCATACAACCTGCCTAATATAATATATGGTAACATATCAATGACCAATCTTATTTAACAGCTTGATTACTTTGTAGAAATACCATTCAGATATCAGAACAAGGAAAACAGAAATTTCTTATCACTTCTTGAGAAGTACAATAACAAGGCAAAGTTAAAGACCTAACATTTAATTGTTTATCAAATAATACATAACAGATAGGGACGAGTGATTTTGAACGGTAATGTTTGGGGTTCGTACTGGACACTCAGTATCTGATGATAAACTCCAAACTTTTATTGCAAAGTGTCAACAGCATTCAAGGCCATCTCTTCCACAGTTTATCCACTAGCAATTCATTAAAAATAGTCCATTACTTTGCACTGATGGGGCTCTGCTGTATTTTGGTCACCAGCACAGGTACAGCAGACAGGTACAGGTTGCCATCCACGCCCAGCTGCCTAGTTTTACTGCAGGGGAGCCCTTGTTTTTAATTATTTCTTGAAATAATAAAATAAATGTGGAACTTTGTCATACTTTTGGCTGACAGCCAGGTACAGATAGGCAGCAGGGGGATGAAATCTTGAGTGTGGGAAAACCCAAGCATTCTGCCCCCCGATGCTGCAAATTGCATTCATAGAAGTGCCATTTTCTTGTTCTGTACGTGACTCTTCCAGTTGCCCTGGTGCCAAAGGCAAACTCGGTAATATAGGGGTTAATACCAGCTATGCATTGCCAGCTGGCTCTAAGCCCGAATTTCATAATGTGAGACCAATGTTAGATTCGGCCATTAATTTATTTGGAAACATATCATAATTCTGGTTTCCATCTTTATTATTCCCACAGAAATTATCCACCATCCTTTGCAATGTCCTATCACAGCGGGACCGGAAACTGACTGATTTTTGGCTACCGCTCTGAGTAGATTGACGTCACAGTCAGGTTCACCTCAGGTCAGCTAGAGGGAGGTAGCAGAGCTCTGACCTGAGCTCAGCTGCAAAATAATAAAAAAAGGTCTCCCATGTATTTTTCATTACCAGCCAGGTAAAACTAGGCATCTGGAAGTTTGTGGCAGCCAGTACTTGCTTGCTGTACCTCTGCTGGTTACCAAAAATATAGCAGACTCCCATGTCATCAGTGCAAAATACTCCCAAAAGCTGCACTAAATATGCAGCAAATATGCACTGTGTGAACACTGCTGCGTATGTGCTTCCCTATTTAGAATCTAACATTGAGGTATTCATGCAGGAATTTATGCATATTTCCAGTGCAGTTCTAGGATGTAGAGTTGGCTTTAAGGTCAGTAGTGGATGCGAGAACGTACATTCACCTCACAAAAAGTCGTGTATCCTATCTTATTCTATGAAAAAGTTAATAAAAATGTATGTTCACATGCTTATACTATGGAAGTACCTGGTGAGGAGCTGCACAAGTGGTTTCAAACCATAACTTAATTATAATCAATAAGTAAAATACCCGTTGACTTTTGCCAATGGAGCTGGACATTCACCTGTTCTCACAGTTTTTTACGCATCTCCTATATTCTCTATGTAGAGAACTCTCAAAACTAACATAAGTCCCATTCCAATGGCAAAAGCCAGAAACTGACTGGCTGCTGTGAGCAGGATTTTGTCACAGTCTGGTTCACCTGTGGTCAGTTACAGTGATGATGCTGAGCTGTGACCTTACGTGAACTAGACTGTGATGTCACCCCGTTCACAGCAGCCACTCAGTTTCTGGTCCTGTGCGAAAGGACATCTATGAGGATCCTGTAGGGTTTGTGTGAGGTTAATAAATGTGTTGTATTTGTGTTCTTTATCCAAATAAATTATTTTTCACAGTGTATTATTTGCTATTAATTTAGAAGTTCATAGTGGACGGGTCTAACATTGGCCAGACATTATGAACATTGGGCTTAGTGCCATTTGGCAAAATTCAGCTGTCATTAACCTTTTAATACCCAGTCTGCCACCGTCACCAGGGTGACTAAAGAGCAGGATAACTGCCAGTTTTAGCATTTACATGGCAGCATTAATTCTGGAGTGGCTGCAGGCTGCAATTATTAGCATGTGGGGCCCAAAATGCTTGGGCTTCACCACACTGAGAATTTCAGCCTGCAGCTGCCTGGGTTACATTGGCTGCCAATCTAAAATACAGTGAAGCGCACACCCATATTTTAAATTATTTATTTATTTTCCGACTAATCTGACATCAGTTTAGTTGCGATAGTGGCAATCAATCACAGACATTGGCAGAAAGAACGAGGAGGCTAAATCTGACTTTAACCATTCAAGAGTGGGAAAGCAATGAGGTTCATGGGCAGGCCAGGGAGTATGGTGACAGTGGTGCTGAAGATTAGTAAATTATACTTTAGGATGCTAATGTTTGTTCGAAAACAGCAGGGTTCCATTTTAAAGTTGTTTGAGCTGTGTTTGGCAGCGTGTCGAGCCCACTGGGATGGGGTACTCGGTACCGGGCCGGGTCTGCTACTGGGGATGTCACGGGTGTCCCAGGCCTGGCAGTGATAAGGGGAATATTTACAGGAAATAATGTCAGTCATGACGCCATCCACGGTGTGTGGTCAGTAGTGGGACCACCGCTGCTGCAGAACCTCCGGGGATGATGTGATGGCAGCTAAGATGGAATAGTTCTCCGCAGGTAGAATTAGGTTCCCCGGGGCAGTGATGATAAAGTCTATAGTGTATAGTATGATGCTGGCTGGTGCTGGGTGCAGTGCACTTACTGTCCTGATGCTGCAGAAATCCTCCTTCAGCGTTCAGAGCTGACAGGTTGGGGCTCTCCAGGTTATAATCTTCTGCAGACCTGTTTGGAGGGAATCATGTGCAGGCAGAATCATGCGAGGGAGTCAGAGTCAGGGTTTACCATGTTTACTTCTCAGCTTCTCAGTACAGCTTAGTCACAGTTCACAAGTCTTTACACGGGCACAACTCTCCCCTCCGGGTCCCTTTACTCCCTGCAGCCAGGATTTTCCTTTCTATGACCCCTCACTCGTTCTCTGTCCATTCCAGGCTCTGATTCTCTCTCTCTCTCACTTGTTGTGCTTGTCTCCGGACGGTATGGCGGTGGCTCGGACCCCTGTGGGCCCTCGTGGTCGCCACTGAGCTACCCGTCCTTTGGGGTGGGAACCCTACCGTGAAACTAGAGTTCCCTGAGGGTTGTCTGGGGATACCGGGTAGATCATCGGTCCCCTTCAGAGCCGACACTCTGCTGCTAGCCTAGCCTCCAATAGTCCTACTGTGCTAGGCTCTACCAGGCTCCTTCTAACCGTGTCTTTGGGTTCAATAGGAGGGCTACTCCGCCTGCAGTCTGCCTTCTCAGCCGTGTTTCTAGGGCCCAGTATCACTGGTCCTCTCGTCCCTCACACTCCTGGGGTGCTTGCTCCTGATAGGCTTTCTCTCTGTGGCTCGCACTGGCTCTCCAGATTACGCGTTCCTTCCACCCCACTCTTCCAGGATGTGTGTTTCTGTCTGTTCTGCTCGGCTCACTCAGGCCTACTGACTCCTTCCTCCTCCCCCTTCTCTATATCTACCCTCTGTCACCTGACCTGCTTGCTGGCCCACCCACTGTCTCTAAACCCACCACCCCTTGCCCGCCTAGAGTTCCCAGGCTTCGGGTTGGGTGGTGCTCTCTAGTGGTTGTGTGGGCTATCTGTGAGGGCATTGGGGTGCAACTGTCTTTCCTACCTTCCTGGCTGCAGTTCCCTTTGTGGCCTCCTGGTCGCAGGGGCGCCACACTAGCAGATGGTTCAACTGAGTTCACTGAAGTCAATGTGAAAGCTCTTGGCTATGAACTCCTGTGAACTCAGTGATGTCACCACTTCTCACAGCCAAGGGCTCCACAACGGCTGTCAGGGTGTCCCAGAAGCTGCAGTAAGTGGTTGTATTTTCCATCACTGCAGCTTCTGGAGGTAGCAGAGCCAGATTCCTAGTGGGACATCGTTGTGTTAAATTACTTTGGACCAACAGAGGCGTTTTGGGGGTAAATAGAGGGTTGAAAGAGTGTGTGTGTGTTTTATAGTTCAAATAAAGGATTTTTCGGTGTTTGATTTTTTCTTGTTTTTATTACTTTTGACTTGCAGGTTAGCAATAAGGGTGTCTCATAGACCCTACCGATTGCTAACCTAGGGCTTGATGGCAGCTGGTATTAACCCCATTAACCTAACGCTTCATGGCAAAGTGCCAGGATTTAGAGCATCCAATGAATGTGCCAATTCTGGGGTGGTTTGGGATGCTATTTTAAGCCTAGAGGGGTGACTGAACACTTAAGGAAATTACTCTAAAATGATCTTTATTTGAAATTTTTAAAAACAACAACCTTTTGTAGTTAGATGTGACAATAGTGCTAAGACAAACCCTCATCCAACCCCACAGCAATACATATATGTACAGTGGAGATACCCACCAGTTTCCCTCAAATGCACTAGGTATGATCACTTATCCTAACCTAGAGGTACTATACAGTCAAGCGTCAGAGGTCAGTTGTCATATACCTAGGAATGTAAATTGATTCAAGCATATGGGCAGGAACCAATGGATAAAAAAATCTAGTATTCTGGTTAAGATACAAAGAACCCGACACATTTCGCCAGCAAATTATGCCTGCTCTTCAGGGGTTACATGTTTAGTCAACATCATACATGGTTTAAAACATATAGTTTGCGAGTACACGCAGGTGGTTGGTGCACAATAAACATTTGTCTCAGTCTATTGTATGATTTCACTTCAACGTCATAATTAGTTGTTCGTAACTTCACTCCACTGAATTAAGGTTTTACTTGCAGTCAGACAATTGAGGCCCTAGAGATATAAAAAATATAAGCCTGGGGGGATACAATAACTATGGATCTCCCCAGGCTGAGAACACAAACCCCCAGCGGTGTGCTTTATCTTGGCTGGGTATCAAAAAATTTAATAAAAAAAAAACAGCATGGGGCCCACTGCATTTCGATACTCAAAAGGGATAAAGCATGAATGACCAGGTAAAGAGTTCCATGATGATCCTCGACTCTACTTTATTCAGAAGCCAACTCTGATTTGCTAGGTTATTCTATGTGATGTAATGGCTAAAAGGTATTAGGTAGAAGCTAGGTCCCGTGAGGGTCATGTGAGCCTTGGGTAGCTGTTGCAATATTCTGCAATGTGTAAAATTGTGGCAGGCATTTTTTGGTGACTCACAGAAATGAATCAAACTGAATTGGGTGGGAGATACTAATTTCATAGAGATCAACACAAATTCGATTTATATCTAGTCTTCACTAGTACTTATTTTATTAAATCACTTTTAGCTGAACCATTTTCCATTGACATCTGAATATGTCTCATACTTCTGCAGATTTCTTTATAAATATCCATTGCATTGGTTACCTGGATACCATTGTTAAACCACATGACTCTCCCATAATCCTAGTAAAAAGATTTTTCTTTCTTCTCTTAACTTCTCAAGTGAGTTATTTTTCTTTTGTGCAGAAAACAGCAATTATTTTCTCATCATCTTTTCTTCCCTTCCTCCTTTTATGTTGGCTGTGTTTTGCTGATCTCTGAATTATTGCTAGAAACCTGTGCATTCAGTCATGAATGATTTACTGGTAGTGAGTTTATTCTAGACATTTTAACTCAAGTGACTATATCGTGAAAATATATTCCTACATCATAAATATATGCTTTTAAAATATGTAATGAAATATGAAGGGCTCACCATAGGAAATACATATTATTATTTGTGGTAATAACCCTAGAGGCACTTTTAATGATTGTGCACGAGGCATTGTGAAACTGCTTTGTTTTGTCATATGCACTGAACAACATTATATTCATAATTGCAATACGTTTTACCTTTTTTATTCCAATAATTCACACTAATATCTTCCTCATTTTGTTTGATATGTTATTTGTAATATTTTGTTGATAGTAATGCTGTGTTCATTTTATCATCATTTTTTATAATGTTGATTACAAGGTTATAAAGGCATCTGGGGACATCAAATCTTATTTATTTTTACAATAGATTTTACCTTTTTGTGATTAATCAATGGGGGCATCAGTCAGTGGCATACCGCCAATAGCAGCATACTAAACGACTGCTTAAGGCCCGTAAGTAAAGGGGACCCAATAAATGCGCCAATACCGGGCCCCTAGCCATCACATAACATCTTGAGCTGTATTGGCATTATGGATGCTATTTCAATTAATAACAATGATAAAAGCAGTAGCACTCCACTGTCTACTCTCTCCATCATTCTCCTGCTGTGTCTGAGATCTGACAGCTCGGCACAACGAGTACAATGATGTCACTTCAACTTGGCAGCTGAGCAGAACAATAAAGATAAAGCTTCAGAGCACTCGCTGCCAGGATAAGAGCAGCAGCGGACCGAGTTCACATCTAAGGAGGTTACGTTTTGCTTGCATTGCGTTTGCATTGCTTTAGCGCATGCTTTTGCAAACGCAATGCAAGAAAACGCAATTCAGACGCATGCGTTTGTGGACCCATTTTATTCTATGGGCGAATGCAGTGAAATGCAATGTCAAACGTAACTGCAAAGTGCAGTTGCATTTGAGCGCATGCGTTTGCTGTCGCTCAGAAAACATCACCGGTGATGTTTTCTGTGTGCTACAGCAAACGCAAACGCACTTTGCAGGTGCGTTTGGCATTGCATTTCACAGCGTTCGCCAATAGGATACAATGAGTGCACAAACGCATGCATTTGCAGCTGCATTTGCATGCTTCTGCATGCGCTAATGAAATGCAAAGAAAATGCAGCAATGCACAGATGTGAAAAGGGCCTGAGTTGTTTTTCTTAAATTATTGATTAAACAGGGGACAAAATATTATGTGGATGACTATGGCTTGTGCATTATATGATATGGAGGACAATGGAAGGCACATTGCTTATATAGCACCAACATTCATGAGCCATAATCAGGTGGCACATTTGTATTTTTTTAGATAATTATGATTTTGTAATGTCCCTTGTAAAAGTAAAAAAATTGGAGCTGGAGAAAAAATTTATAGTAAGCATTACAATTGATTATTTTTCAATCCATGTCACATTAATTTCTGCATAGCATCAGAAGGGTTAAAAATGTTCCTGCCCTGATTATTATTGTGTAAAGCATGACTTACTGGTTTACGGATTTAAAAGTTGAACGTTTGAAAATTGCAAGATTTTCAAAATTCTCACCAAAATTCATATATTTTCACAAATAAACACAAAAAATATTGACCTAAATTAACCACTAACATAAAGTACAATGTGTCATAAGTGAACAATCTCAGAATCACTAGCATCCATTTAGGCGTTCAAGAGTTGTTACCTCATAAAGTAACACTAGTAAGATTTAAAAATGTGGCTTTGTCATTAAGGTCAAAATTTGTTCTATCACTAAGGGGTTAAAACCTGCCTTACCTTTCTCTAATACTTAATGTCAATGTCTCTCTGCAAATCTACATTTATGAAGGCTTTGCAAAATCTCTAAATATTCCTTTTATAACTTGTGAAATTATATACAGTATATTTATGGCACATGGTTAAAGACAATCTGTAGCAAGGGAATAGAAAGAATTCTTCTAGTTCTCTTTTCACTGCATCCCATGTGTTTTATAAATGATAAAGATTATGACCCCTAATTATCATTTGTGGTTTTTTTTTCATTATGGTCTTGTCATATCAGTTTATATTTTTTGCTACAATTTCATCAAAAAGTTGCATGCAATTCATCAATTTGGTGCAAAGTCAAAAATTGGACTTTCTTCCTTTATATGTTCTTGTGACATTTGGATCCAAAAGTTATATATGTTGCGTCAAAAAAATGGAGGATGGGAACGAAGCTAATTTTACAGCTTTTCAAATAGTTGCAATTCATGGATCTGGATGAAAATTTTGAAATTGTTATACTTCATCGACAAATTGTAAAAGAAAAAAATACCAAGAGCAAGCACATATACAATAGACTTCAAAAACGTGCTAATAGAATAATGTAGTGGATGAAAACAAAAAAATAGGCTAGGGTCACACCTGGGAGCATGAATCTGTTTACTGGATCCATTAATGGATCCAGTTTTTCCCCTTGCCATTTTTGAGGCATTTTTACTGCTTGCGTTAAAGCATGCATTAACGTATGGCACCTATATGTGCCATCCGTTAATGCATACTTTTCCTATAGAGTCCCATGATAAAAAAATGCATGCGTTTTTGGAAACGCACCAATAAACGTTGTAGACCATGTTTTTACTGGATTTGGAAAAAAACCCAATACGGTAACCAGATTGCACTTTGCCATTGCATTTTTTTGCATTGGAGTCTATAGGTACATTAAGGGATCCGGTTTTCAAGATTTCGTCAAGTCAAAAACTGGATCCAGTTACTGGATTCATGACGTAAGTGTGGCCCTAGCCATAGGAAGAAAACTAGACAAAAACCACTGCAAAGGCAATGATGAACCTGGGCCTAAGTGTAACCTGTAGCACTTGGAACCAGGGGCAATCATATTCTTCCTGACAGTTAAGACCCCAAACCTGGTAGAAAGTATGTTAGCAGATCCTTCATCTAGTGTTAGCAAGATTGTAGAAAGATGACAGCAGAGTCAGACTACAAAGTATATATTTGTAGTCTGTAACTATAGAAACACAAAAGTATATATAGGAGCTGTAAATACAAAGTGGTAGAATATTTTTATGTTGCCTGTTTGTTTTTCATTAAAAAGGCACTAAAACAATAACTATTTTATGGACATTGCCTTTATATATCTTACACATTTCAAAAGTTATGCTTTCTAAGTAAAATACATTATTGAAGTAGAAGATAATGCTTTCCAATATAGTACGGTAGCTAAAGATTCTCGTTTTTACTCTCATCCAAGGTTTTTTATATGTAATATTTTGAGTTGGTAAGCAAATATTTCTGATATATGAGATACTTTTTGTCAAGAGGAAGCAAAGTGATTTACTGATTATTGCAAAAGTAGACCTGCTGCAGTTCTCGGGAACACAGAAAAGTGAAAATATTGGACCCAAATCGTCAAAGCGAAGGTACCAGCACTCTTGAGTACATTGCTTTGAAACGTCACAATATGTTTTTATATCCAGGTTGTTTTCACCTAGTACCATCAAAATAAGCAGAACAGGGGCAAAACAGGGATGTGAACCCATAGTTGGTCTAATTAATAAGTTGCAGCAATCCTTATGCCAGAAAACTTACTACAGTCCCAGACACGCAGAATAAATTCATGCCTTGACATTATTCATTGCACAGGGTCCAAAAGCTGTTGGCTTTTTATTAGCCAAAGTATTTATGATAATATGCCACTGAAGCCCTATATCAACTCGCCGCAGTTAGGCTAGCTTCACACCTTGGTTTTTGTCTGTCAGAGTGGATCCTATTTTTGCAGGATCACTCTGACAGAACAGGATGTGTAGAAAAGTGTGGCCAAATATGGCCCTGGATCCTGTTTTTTTGCAGGATTCGTTTTCTGCCACTCTCCATGGTGCTGAAGTCTGCCTGTGTCTGCTCTGCCGCTGTCCTTGGTGCTGAATCCACAGCCTGTGCTAGAAGTAGTACTGTCCATTGTGCTGAGGTTTGGACAATTTCTGAGCATGCTTTGTGCTAAAAATTGGATCCGGGAAACGATCCGATTTTTTCACGGATCTGGCACCCTTAGACTCCCATGTTATGTGCGCCGGATCGCCTCCAATCCGTTTCTGTCCGTTTTTTTCAGATTTTTTTTCACCGGAGCCAAAAATTGTTGCAGTCTCCGATTTTGGAGACGGTGAAAAACTGGACAAAAACGAATCCAGCACAGAACACACAACACCTGATGGCCAAAAAGGACCAATCCAGCACTAAAGGGATACATAGGAGTCAAAACCGGATCAGGTTCTGTCCGGTTCAAACTGGACTGAACCTGATCAAAAACCGTGGTGTGAAGCTAGCCTCAAACCCACATTACAATAACTATCATAAATGCCAAATATAAAACATCTGCTTTATCAACCATTTACTTTTGGTTCTTCCTAAAACTTTTCAGTCCCATTTTAGCAGCCACATGCTATCAGGAAAGTACATGTGACATTACTCTCCAGGCGCCACACATCTAATAGCAAGTACAGGATACATCATGTTTTGTGCACAATAATGCCAGCCAACCTATTATAAAAATCACTTGTGCCACTAAACTTCTTTTGCAGTGCAGATAATACAGTATTTTAAAGCTTTGTAAAAAATGAGAATAGCTTTTGCCGAAGTCACTTTAAAGTGAAGGATGCTCTTCTATGATAAAATAAAAACATTTCACATTTTGTTCAAAAGGTCCAAACATAACAGGTTCTTCTTAATGTTTTTTACCTTTACAGACCAGGGAATAAGTGCCATATCATCTCTCTGCTCTTTGGGTAAAAATCTGCAAATACATACTAAGGAGGAAAAAATACTATTCAAAATATAAACTTACTTATTTTCTTTCCCAAAAAAACACAGTTTTTCAAACAATAGTAAAAAACAAAACAAAAAACAAAAGTACAGTTTAATTTGTACAGTCATGAGTGAAATAGTAGGCAGCCTTGAAATTGTTCCAGAAAAAGATGCAGCTCTTGTAGAAAATGATTACAATTACATGTTTACTATGCAAACTTTTTTTTTACCTTGGTTTGTATTGGAGTAACCCCCAAAAACAGAAAAAAGGCAGATTGGACATTTCACACAAAACCTTTTCCAAACATTGCCATGAAATGCAGGTTGTACTACAGCTAAGGGAAAAAGTAACGATTTAACTGCTTCAAAACGCATGACACTCCTCGTACATCATATGTCATGGTGATCGTGCAATGGTCAAAAGGACGGTGTGTTGTGGCCCGCACTGCTAAGTAAGAATGGAGACCACACGGGATCTATAAACGATGGTGCAGTTTATTTCAACGCGTTTCAGAGCCAGCCATGCTCCTTAATCAGGATTTGGGGCTTTGAAACGCGTTGAAATGGCACCATTGTTTGTAGATCCTGTGTGGTCTCCATTCTTAGGCTAGGGTCACACTTTCAGATTTTACATGCGTTTTTGAGACTTGCTTTTTCTGAAAACGCATGCAAAAACGCATCCATAGGCCCCCATGCAAAAAACGCATGCCACAATAGCAAAAACGCATGCCTGAATGTACCATGCATTTTTGGAATGCGTTTTTGCCTCAGCGCCAAAAAATACTGCAAGCAGCATTTTTTTGGTTCCTTTTCAAAAACAGTGTTTTTTTTTTAACATGGGGCCCTAAGGGAAACACATGCGTTTTTATATGACACTAAATGGCACATGCGTTTTTGCATGCGTTTTTTAAGGGTGCCACACACCTATCAGCAAAAACGCACACAAAAACGCAGGGTGCCAAAAAGCACCTTAAAAAACGCATGCCAAGTGTGACCCTAGCCTTACTGCTAACTAGGGATGAGCGAGTACTAAAATACTCGGACTCTTTAGACTCGTAACGAGCAGGTTCCGATACTCGGTACTCGTTACGAGTCTAGCGAGTCCAATGTAAGTCAATGGGGAAGCGAGTTTTGCCAGTAATTCCTCTGCTGCTGGACCCTATAAAGAGGTTTTGCAGCAGAGGAAAAACCTGCAATTCCCCATTTCATTGTTTAAAAGCCAGCAGTAAAAATCCGCCGGCTTTTAAACAATGCTGACATCTGCTGATAGCTTCCCTGCCACCTGACAGCAGGATCCTCCGCTCCCCACTCCGCCTCCCCACCCTATCCTAACTTAGGATCTGGTGGGGAGGCTGCGGGGGGAGCGGAGGATCCTGCTGTCAGCAGTGGCTGGCACTATTGTTCGGGAGGGGGGGGGGGCGGTTCACTCACAGTCCTCCACGGCCCGCCATCTTCTCTGTGTCTTTGCGACAGCAGCCGCCGCATACAACGGCGGCGGCCGCAAAGCACAGCCGCTATCACTACTGTAGGCGGGGAGCGCAGAACCGGATTAAAAACTGGATTGCCCCGGTCCGGTGCAATCCGGGACCATAGAGCCCCATGTTATGGGGCGCTGGACTGCACCTGGCGGGTACAATCTGGGAGAATACGGTTTTCAACCGCCATGAATTTCAGGCTTAGGGCCAGCTGATAAGAGCTGGATTCAGCACCAGAATATGGCGCTTCAATGGATGCACCATTTTCTGGGGCGGCTGTGGGCTGCCATTCGCAGCGGGGGGTGCCCAGAAAGCTTGGGCCTCCCTGTGCTGTGGATTCCAGCCCCTAGCTGCCTAGCTGGACCTGGCTGGACATAGAAAAATTCCTAAAAATATTAAACTCTTTTAAACACATGTTTTAAGGACATTATAATCTTCCTTGACTTCCCAGCTGCTGCCACATCTGACACTGTTCCCAAACTTTGCACCCTGCAGATGCCAAAAACACCTGCAAACTCCAGGAAGCTTAAAAAAAATCATTAAAAGCTCCAAAAAATTCTACATCTTGATAGAAACCAGTAGACTTGATGGCTCATGACAGTCTTAATGGTTGGGTGTTGTCCCCAGCCAGCAGGTCTTCCAGTGAGTGTTTTGGCTCCAAATAAATAGGTAAAGTTTTAGACCTATTTTAACTTTTAAAAACTTTATCCCAAAGCCGCATTCGCTGACTTTTGGGGTAGTGATTGGATTTCCAATCCTGAAACCAAATTAGTCACGGTAAATTGAATTTGAAGTTGCCCAACATGTTCAAAGTTGGCTCAGTCGCTATTCTCCACCTTTTTACTGGCCACTATTCCAGACTTGTGTACAGTGTGTGGCACAGTACTTTGATGAATGTCTGTGATTTCACTATTTTATTATGAAGCATATGAGCCACTTCCACTACCATGTTTGTTGCACCAGAACTGATAGACCTTGTAGACATCTTTAGAGACTAATATTTTGCCTGATTATCCACCTCTTGGTTTTTGACGGATTGATGGACTTTATTTTTTATTCTTAAAAACTGGCACTCAATAATACAGTTTGGCAATTTTCTTGGCCAAGAGTTCGCTGTCAATGAGCTGGAAGATGCTAGCTCTCTTTTCTTGAGAAATCTTCATGGCTGCACCTCAAATTATTTTTTGCTCGGGAATCAGCCTTATTACACACTGATCTTTTTGAGAATGTTAGAACAGGTGGTAATTTGTAGTATACAGGAAGAAAAATATTTTTCAAACACCAATAGCCAAACAGTAACAATTCAGTGACAAAACAAGAATTTGCATAACTATTCATATGCTAAAAAGTTGCAAGTTAAATTATGTATGAGATAGCCAAGATAGTTCTCTATAAAATGATGGTAGACTCATGCTCAAATCTGTAGTTGATGATGAGATATGGAGCCTGGAAGTCAGAAGTTCTAAAGATTGCTACCTTTTTGCTCATTAGTGTATATATAAACATATATATATATTTACTTACATAGTTGCTTTAGGGTCTGGATGTGTCCAGATGTCCCTGATATTCACCACCTGATTGGCTAGCTCATTGGTACCTGAAAGACAAAAAAAACAAAGTGGCCACCATATTGGCACACCCAAGTAAAGATTGTGCCAATATACTGACCACACGATGCTGCTGTCCTCCAAGTCTGTGGCTTTCTCTACTGCCTCTGCTGCTGACTTCTCCTCCTATGCCACTGTTCTTGCCACTACTACACCACCTCAGAGCCCTGCGCATGCGGCTGCCATGTTTGCAAACCCTCACTGCTACTACGCATGACAGGTTAAACAAACATGGTGGCAGCATGAGTGCACATGTGTGCAGTGGCAGATGGTGTGTCCTAACATGGAACCCGCATAAGTATTCAATAAGCCCACCCCTATCATCACCTCACCTTGGACTTCAATTCTTCATCCCATTTGTATTCAACTGTGAAATGCATATTGGAGGAGGAACTGCTTCTCCTATATGCATTCCACAGTGGAACACACACTGCCCACGCATGGGAGGACAGCACACTGAGAGGAGACCACACCCAGGGGAGAGCAGAGTGCATCGAGGAGAGAGCAGAACGCACGGGGGAAAAGTAGAGTGCACTGGAGGAAGAGCAGTGAGCACCAGTGGGAGAACATTGAGCACTGGGGAGAGCAGACCACAATGGGGGAAGAGAAGAGCACACAGGGGGAAAGAGCAGTGCACACAGGGGGAAGAGCAGAGCATACCAGAGGCAGAGCACATCAGGAGGAGACCAGAGTGCATGGGGCAGAGCACACTGGGGGGAGAGCAGAGCATATCGGGAAAAGAGCGGACTGCACCAGAGGGAGATCAGTGAGCAATGGGGAAGAACACAGCACACTAGGAGGAGAACAACCTCACCAGGGGGAGGAAGAACGCACGAAGGGAGGGAAACAATACACAGTGGAGATTATATTTACAAAGATTATATACAGTTAGGGCCAGAAATATTTGGAAGTGACACAAGTTTTGTTATTTTAGCTGTTTACAAAAACATGTTCAGAAATACAATTATATATATAATATGGGCTGAAAGTGCACACTCCCAGCTGCAATATGAGAGTTTCCACATACAAATCGGAGAAAGGGTTTAGGAATCATAGCTCTGTAATGCATAGCCTCCTCTTTTTCAAGGGACCAAAAGTAATTGGACAATGGACTCTAAGGGCTGCAATTAACTCTGAAGGCGTCTCCCTCGTTAACCTGTAATCAATGAAGTAGTTAAAAGGTCAGGGGTGGATTCCAGGTGTGTGGTTTTGCATTTGGAAGCTGTTGCTGTGACCAGACAACATGTGGTCAAAGGAACTCTCAATTGAGGTGAAGCAGAACATCCTGAGGCTGAAAAAAAAGAAAAAATCCATCAGAGAGATAGCAGACATGCTTGGAGTAGCAAAATCAACAGTTGGATACATTCTGAGAAAAGAGGAATTGACTGGTGAGCTTGGGAACTCTAAAAGGCCTGGTCGTCCACGGATGACAACAGTGGTGGATGATCGCCGCATACTTTATTTGGTGAAGAAGAACCCGTTCACAACATCAACTGAAGTCCAGAACACCCTCAGTGAAGTAGGGATATCTGTCTCTAAGTCAACAGTAAAGAGAAGACTCCATGACAGTAAATACAAAGGGTTCACATCTAGATGCAAACCATTCATCAATTCCAAAAATAGACAGGCCAGAGTTAAATTTGCTGAAAAACACCCTCAAGAAGCCAGCTCAGTTCTGGAAAAGTATTCTATGGACAGATGAGACAAAGATCAATCTGTACCAGAATGATGGGAAGAAAAAAGTTTGGAGAAGAAAGGGAACGGCACATGATCCAAGGCACACCACATCCTCTGTAAAACATGGTGGAGGCAACGTGATGGCATGGGCATGCATGGCTTTCAATGGCACTGGGTCACTTGTGTTTATTGATGACATAACAGCAGACAAGAGTAGCCGGATGAATTCTGAAGTGTACCGGGATATACTTTCAGCCCAGATTCAGCCAAATGCTGCAAAGTTGATTGGACGGCGCTTCATAGTACAGATGGACAATGACCCCAAGCATACAGCCAAAGCTACCCAGGAGTTCATGAGTGCAAAAAAGTGGAACATTCTGCAATGGCCAAGTCAATCACCAGATCTTAACCCAATTGAGCATGCATTTCACTTGCTGAAATCCAGACTTAAGATGGAAAGACCCACAAACAAGCAAGACCTGAAGGCTGCGGCTGTAAAGGCCTGGCAAAGCATTAAGAAGGAGGAAACCCAGCGTTTGGTGATGTCCATGGGTTCCAGACTTAAGGCAGTGATTGCCTCCAAAGGATTCGCAACAAAATATTGAAAATAAAAATATTTTGTTTGGGTTATGTTTATTTGTCCAATTACTTTTGACCTCCTAAAATGTGGAGTGTTTGTAAAGAAATGTGTACAATTCCTACATTTTCTATCAGATATTTTTGTTCAACCTTTCAAATTAAACGTTACAATCTGCACTTGAATTCTGTTGTAGAGGTTTCATTTCAAATCCAATGTGGTGGCATGCAGAGCCCAACTCGCAAAAATTGTGTCACTGTCCAAATATTTCTGGCCCTAACTGTATATATATATATATACATGCCCCCAGTGACACACAGCCTGCCCCTATCAAGCCGTCACTCCCTTCCCAATGCAACAGCATTGAGCACCCATCTAGTATGCATATAATGCAATGTTGAAATTTAAATCCAGAACTCTAACAGTGCATGGATACAGTGCTAAGTACTGAGCCACTCTGCTCCCCAAGTAGTACATCAAAATATCATTAGGCCTTTTCCTGTCTCAATGCTGTGTGTTCTGAGCTCCTATCGCTACTTATGACAACAGTACAAATATAAAAAGCCATCTCATGGTCAGCCCACTTTTTTTATACTGGCCAAAATTGCCCCTGATTGGCTGTGCTAGACCAAGTGAAATGATTGGTGAAGAGTATTACAGAATTATGAAACATATGGCAGTGCATGACACTATTAGCATGCTCACTGACCTTTAAGTAATGTGTGAAATAGTTCCAGGTATCCTACTATATAATCGCCTTATCGTGTCTGTCTGTCTCTCTGTAATGGAAATCTCACATCGCTGATTGGTCACCGCTGAGCATGGCAACCAATCAGCGACAGGGGCAGTCCAGGCGCGAATTGCCATGGGATTTGAACCACGCACACCACGCTTACCATCGGGAGATCAGCAGCCGGTCATCTCCCGTCTGCTCGCAGCAGAAGCACCCCGACTGGCGCTAGCGATCTCACTCAGTGTGACACGCAGCAGCGACCAGGCCCCACTATGAGATCGCTGATCCTGTCACGGAGGTCAGCGGCGACCCAGCCGGGGAGTGACCGGCATTAGCTGGTCATCTCCCGGCCGCCTGCAGCAGAAGTACCCCAACCAGCGCTAGCGATCTCGCTCAGTGTAACATGCAGCACGACCAGGTCCCCGTTCTGAGATCGCTGATCCTGTCACGGAGGTCAGCGGCGATGCAGACAAGGATGACCGGCGTAAGCCGGTCATCTCCAGGCCTTCCACAGTGGAAGTTCCCCCACCAGCTCTAGCGATCTCGCTCAGTGTGACAATCTCACCAGCGACCACGTACTGATGCTCCAGCAATCCCTACAAGGTTGCATCGTTTGTTGGGATTGCTGTAGCGTCACCAAGTGTGACGGTACCTTACTGATCGCTTGTGAGGTGTCACACGTGCAGATATATTCAACGAAGCTTCATCGCTGATTGTGGAAAATCATATGTATTAATTGCATTATTTTGAAATCTTTATAAATAAACTGCATATATATTCTAGAATACCCGATGCGTTACAATCGGGCCACCATCTAGTATTATATAAAGCTAATTGATATATATATGAAAAATTTGGGTAATCCTCGAGAATTGAATCTTAAATAATTTAAATTTGTCTGTATCCAATACTTTCAGGAACAACACCTGATTGACTGAGGTCGATCAAGTTCCATCATGGTGTCTATGGTTTATAGTACAACTCCATTGTTCCCATCAACTATCCCAGAATTTGCAATATGGAACAACCAGCTTAATAGATGAATATCACACAGATTTCCTATCACTTTGTGGAGAGAACTGAAAATGGGATTGTCCATTAAAAAGACTTTGATAGACAGATTTTCTTCTAAAACAATAAATCTTTACATTGTTTACCTTCATTGCAATGTGCTGTAATGAAAGCTAATTATAATGAGAATATATCCTCTTTATTTTTTATAAAATAAACTTTCCTTATAGCTCATTAATAAAAAGGACTATGGATTTCACATTAATTAGAATCTGTCATACAGCGCAACGTTAAAACAACTTATTAAAATGCAAGTAAAATTGACTAATTAATCACTTGATTGTGTACACGATTCCACTCTATTATTTTATAATACGATTCATCTACTAATTGATCTCAGATGAATTTATCAACTATAAATTATACAACTCCTATGTCAGATAGCAGTTTTATCATTTTTGTACTGAAGTAATACTGGAAGATGAAAATCGTTTTACAAATCAGTCCGAAGTTTTAGGAAAGTATTCTCAAGTATGATGGTGGTGATTGTGTAATTTTCTCTGATTATGTATTCACTTTTATAAAATATGGGTTTCTCTTGATGTAATTAATCGAGATTTACAAAAAAACACACAAGCCCTTAATTTCACAATGTGGTAAAAATGTTTAATCTTTTAATTTCATCCTAATATAATTCTACATTTTGTCACCAATTTAGAACAAATGTTCTGCTCATTTATTCAAAGGCCGCCATATAAACAGTTTGTCATAGAAACACAATCTTACATTTTAACTTACTTGGCTAGATTACTTATTTAAAAAATTAATTGAGGTCTAATGACCTTGACTTTGCAAATTTTTTTGTAGACTTTATTTCTTTTTTTCTTTTTCTTCGCCATTGGAAAGTTTAAATTTACTCGCTTGCATTGTTCTTCCATTAAAGCCAGGCAATCTCTTTTATAAATTTATCTGAAATAGTTCCTAATTATGGAAGTGAAGCTATAATTGTGATCACAATTATCTTTTAACAGCTTCAAATCTTTCAGTCTGTTGTGGTGTACTTTACTGCTGGTGAAAGAAACACATTTCATTTTCAATGTGAAGCTGTGAATTATAACTTTTTATATACTCTTGATTGGAGCATACAGACTTTTTAGACATTAATACAATATTTATTAGCCATGCTATATGTAAAAAAGATCAGATGCACCGTATATACCTAAATACCGTTGGCCAAAGAGCTTGTATAATATACTCAATGGAAGTAATGGTCCTCCATTATGTACTCACAAAGCATGCCATTGTCACGTGTTGACTACTCTACAGTCCATATCAAATGTTCTGTAGTTGTTTAAATGGGAGGAAATTTCATTTGGCACATTCAGAGTTAATCTCAGAAGCTCCTGCTGTCAGGTTTGTAACTACAACATGTACAGGGGTTGCGATCGCAACCGGGCCCTGAAGCCTAGGGGGGCCCCATAAGTCCCTTTGGCCTATAGAAAAAGACTAATGCTATTAAAGATTTGCAATAATTGGGGGCCCCATTGGAGCTTTCGCATCGTGGCCCCTGAGCCTGAAGTTACGCAACTGCCTGCTGTCTATCGTCTATTGCGGTTCTTCAGGTGAGAGTGTGTGTCAGGTTATGCAGTTGTTCATACCCCTTGTCTTTAAATAGTTCCAGCTTTCACAAACAGAGGTCACTGATAGAGTTTATTCTCTGCAAGGACCTTGAGCTGTGAGGACGTTAGTGCAGTGTGCACTGATGTCTTACTGCTGATTCTACCTGAAGTTTCCTTACCTAGTATGAGTCACTCTGCTTCCCGGTGCATGGGTGGAGGTGAGGGGGTGTGGCCTAGTCCTGATCAGGAGGTGAGAACTAGGGTGGTTGCCCAAATGTCCTCACCTTCAGAGGTAATTATGATAATAGGGTGAAGAATGGACACCCAGTCTAATGGTCAGAATTATTCTCCTGATTGCTTTTTTGCCCATCGTTACCATACTGCTACCTTACTCCCTTGTCTGTTATACCACCCCAGACAGCCATTCTTTGGTCAGCCACATGCCATGGAATCATGCATGAACGCCATTCATGAGAGAATAATCAATACATAAATCTCCACTTTGGCTCATAAAGCATTCTATTCCCTGGTATGTCATGCAGCATGGAATCATGCAGGAAAAATGAGCACCAGGAGGAACAATCAGTCCTTTTGATCAGTAGGCAAACAGCACATGTCAAGTACAGCATAATGATTGTACACAAATACGTTTCGTCTATGCAGACTTTCTCAAGGTATGTCTGCAATTGTTTCCAGTCAACAATATATGTTGTCTACTTAAAGAAACACATATTATTTAATAAATTAGTGATGATTTATATCAAAGATACACAGTACCTTGAACACTATCATATAATTATAACAAAAATTCTAATGAAAAGACAAAAAAAATCAAAAAGAAAAAAAAATTGTTCTCCCAAAAAAACACAAATTCAATCTCATTACTATATCGACGTAGAAGACATATATTTAAAAAATATATCTAGATAGCCTTTTGCAAAAAGGCTTAACAGAACCGGTAGGACTGAGTTAAATCCTAAAACTGAAGGTCTTGATTACATGAAATTGGCTAGCTTTGACTAAGGTCATGTGTTCATCTGGGATCTCTGAGTCTGAGATGATCTAGGGTGTATTATAGGAAAGGTTATCTGATGCGACACTAAACACTATGTGTGCACATTCATGAGTGCATAGAGTGGCTGAACTGCACAGCTAATACAGATACAATGTAAAACAGCTATCATCTAAAGAGTTATATTGCATTTTTTTATCCATCTGCAGTCTACAGCTGTGTCCTCTAGGGGGCGTCAGTCACTTGTGTTGCATATTTTGTTGCAGGGCAGCCGGCCTTCTCTAACAGCTGTGTGTCATTAATAGGCTGCTTTCTGACTTTATGCTTCACTCTTGGAGGGGCTGCCGCCCTGTAGTGATCTCATGTCCAGTGATACCACCTGTCTCCTCCTTGTGGCACGGCTGGTCGCAGATGCCACAATCGCCCCCGTGTCAGGGTTGTAGGGGATGGAGCATCGGTGTTGAGAGATATGGGTTGCTTCTGAGGTGGCTGATAGTATCCTGTTAAATGCAATGGTATTTGTAAGAGGCCAAATTTGGAGAGTTTTTTCTATGAATGACTGGCATCAACCTCAAAGTGTAGGTGCAAACAGAAAAAATACAAAACTATAGGAAAGGTTATCTGATGCGACACTAAACACTGTGTGTGCACATTCATGAGTGCATAGAGTGGCTGAACTGCACAGCTAATACAGATATCATGCAAATGGATTATTGCTTTCACTGCTCTAGCTAAAGTGCAAAATGGAAGACTTAGCTTCAACAGTGGCCACTGTGGAGTGCCCGGTGACCAACGCCAAGGTGGTTCCGTCTCACCGGGTCCTAGCACTCCTAGCAATTTACCTAAATCATTTATTAAAAATACAACAAAACACTGTGTAAAATGACAATGTCAAATGGTACGCAGTAGGAAGACCACATGAAACAATTAAGACCAAAAACAGCTTAATCATCAAGTATACCAAACCACAAGTGGGGTTACAAATAATAAATGCCCCAAAACTGGGTACATCAGTATACCAAAGGTAAGGAGTCAGTATAAGTTACAATCATGGGTCCATATTACCTTACTGCGACCGCCCCCTGACGCGTTTCGCACCAGCTTCTTCACAAGGAGGACCCTCCTTGTGAAGAAGCTGGTGCGAAACGCGTCAGGGGGCGGTCGCAGTAAGGTAATATGGACCCATGATTGTAACTTATACTGACTCCTTACCTTTGGTATACTGATGTACCCAGTTTTGGGGCATTTATTATTTGTAACCCCACTTGTGGTTTGGTATACTTGATGATTAAGCTGTTTTTGGTCTTAATTGTTTCATGTGGTCTTCCTACTGCGTACCATTTGACATTGGCATTTTACACAGTGTTTTGTTGTATTTTTAATAAATGATATTGCAATTGATCTGGCCTTACTCCTATTGAATCTTTGTTTTGAATTAATCTCTAGTTTTGGAGGGCCTTTTACCCTTTGGGTGGTTTGAATAAAAAATAGCAATTTACCTAGCTGCAGTCGTCATTTCTTGGTCTGTATATATATATATATATATATATATATATATACAAAAAACAGACAAAAACTGCACAGCACTCACAGACATAATGTGAACTGGTGTCAGCAGGGACACTGGGTCAAACAACTAGAAAAAAAATATCTGCAGCACTCAGCTACTGCCAATGTGCAAACATGCTAACAAGAGGTATATATTTGAGGAAAAAATGTAAAAACTTACTTTTTTTTCAAAAAACTCAAAAATCTTTTTTTTTTTATTTTCTTGGGGTTCTTGGTACGCACATTGGCCAATTTCCGTTTGCTCATCAGCCGCGACAAGGCGACCCCAGGTGTGATGAGTCCTAACGCTGACATCCCTGTCCTCTTTTTCCTCCTTATCCCACTCTCAAGTGGGTGGACACCATCTCAACCTAAGACCACCTGTGGGTGATGAGGGTGCAAGTTGCAGTCATGGAGCCAGATTATCCATTCGTTATACACAAAACAGAAACAAACTGCACAGCACTCACAGACATAATAATATACAGATCAAAAAATGATGACTGCAGCCCTCCACTTCTGAGGTAAATTGCCTTTAATGGCCTTCAGGCATCTTTGTGGTGGACGTTTCAGTCCACAGACCTTATTCTGGAAGAAGGTCTGAGGACCGAAACATCCACCACAAAGATGCCTGAAGGCCATTAAAGGCAATTTACCTCAGAAGTGGAGGGCTGCAGTCGTCATTTTTTGGTCTGTATATACATATATATATATATCTAATATATAAAGCTGAATGTGTGTATGTGTGTATGTGTGTATATCCGGGATTGGCATCTACACCGTCGCAACTATAGTCGCAAAATTTTGCACAGTCACACGTCTCGACCCCGGGAGCGTCATAGGCTATGTTGTGAGGCGAAATTTTAACCCTGCGCGTTCCAGTTCACCAAACAATTTTGGCCCTATCTACATAATGGGGAAAAAGTAAATGGAAAAATATTGGAGGAAAATCGACAGCTGTCAGCTATAGAGACAAAATTTTGCACAGTCACACGTCTGGACCCTGAGAGCGTCATAGGCTATGTTGTGAGGCGAAATTTTAACCCCGCGCGTTCCAGTTCACCAAACAATTTTGGCCCTATCTACATAATGGAGAAAAAGGGAAAGGAAACGTGTGGGAGGAAAATCGACAGCTGCCAGCTACAGCTACAAAATTTTGCACAGTCGCACGTCTTGACCCCGGGAGCGTCATAGTCTATGTTGTGAGGCGAAATTTTAACCCTGCGCGTTCCAGTTCACCAAAAAATGTTGCCCCTATCTACATAATGGGGAAAAAGTGACAGTTACCAGTTGACAGTTGTGAATGAGAGGGGCTTAATGATAGCGCCAAAGACTAACAGCACATACCAGCATATAGTCACTAAGGTGGGGCCATAACATGAGATATTCACCACGCACTGGGACATGTATATGATGAGGCCAGGGCTGTCTGGGAGGGGTACTCGGTCACCGGGTCTGCTGAGTAGGGAGTCACAGGTGGACAGTATCCCGGTGCCGTGCCCTGAGGATCATTTGAAGGGGGTTGTGAGGGAATTATTTACAGGGGGACGTGACGCCACCTGTAGGGTCCGGTAAATTTGGTACCAGCGCTGCCAGCCGGCCGCTGAGGTGATGGAGGGGGCAGCAAAGTGTGGTACAGCTCCCCACAGGTGGAGCTTTACCTCAGGGCAGCAATAAAGGATGATGGTGAGGGAGAGCAGTGAAGGAGCAAGATGGTGGGTTATAGCCGATGAACAGTCACACATTGTCACGGGTGGCACGGATGACAGGGTGGAGGCCACGCGCAGACGATCCCAGCGGGTGGCCCACCAGCCATAATGGGGGAGGATGGTCCGTCTCTTTCAGGGGCATTTACCTTCTGTGTAGATGGAGAGAGGGTGTGATGGGATCTCGCTGTGATGGGGGGACGGCTGTGGAGGTCTTGTGCTCGGTCTGGTTTTATCCACCAATATGGTGGGTCACTAGGACCCAGCAGATTCCTTCCACCTTTATAAGGAGGTTCATTACCCTTCCTCGGTGCAGGTGATAGTTCCTTGTGCACTCATGATCCTTGCTCCAGCAGACGCTGAGGTTGTGGAGGTTGCTGAGTTCTGCTGTCAGATAAGTGTTTCCTTTTCCCTAATGTCTGTCTTCCCTGGTGTTTGTCTTTAGTTGATAGTGGAGGGGTCTAGTGAACCTCTCCATCTGATCCTTAGATAAGATAGTGCTAGGATCAGAGAGGGACGAGGTTCGTGGTCGGCGACAGTTAAGGAGACTGTATAGGGACGTTAGGGCAGACAGGGTCAGCTCTAGGAAGTCTAGGGGTTACCGTCTCCTTCTTGTGCCCTTAGCGTTAGGGACTCCTTATTCCCCATCCCCGTCGTTATCCTACGCTGGGTGTCTTCCCTACTCCCAGCGTGACATACATACACACAGGGATGGTTGTTCCGGTACCTTTTACTAGTAGTCACAAAACAGGTACAGTCTTGAGTAATAACCGGGTCCCTGGTGCAATTTAGGATCAGCTCCTTGGAAGGATATGAGGCCTCCTTTATCTCTATTCTTTGCCTTGAGGGATGAGTCTTTCCTGAGTTTGAACTCTCCAATTTCTCTATTGTCTAAAACTAACAATCAGGCCCTTCTGCAGGAACCCGGTTTATCCTGTGGCCCCTGGTCCTCTGTTTGGTTAGTTTTTAATATCTTTACTATCTTCCTTCAGGGCTAAACGTCACCTGAAACTGCTGGGTTTTTACTGTGGCTCTGTAAGCCCACAGCATCGGACTCCAGTGTCCGGTTGTGCTCAAGGGGAATGTTTTTTTTAATCCCTCTCCTTATTCCCTACCTCTTCTCCTTGCCTCCGGCCCCTTCCCTGGGGTGTGAACAGCTGACAAAATGGTCCCTTCTGGTCCTGGCATCTGTCTTTTCCAGAGACCAGCAGCTTTTCCTCCACCTTTCTCCTCTCATCACACGAACTCACTGCCTAGCAACTGTCTCCTAGGACCAACTGTCTCCTCCTCTCAGCCTGGATCTCCTTAAAGGGAAACTGACTTAATGCAGCCAGTAGAGCTCCCCCTTCAGGTCTGGAGTGGAAGGTGTTGTGTGCTGAACAAACCAAGGTGTCAATCCTATCTTGCACCAGTGTAACCTGTGGCAATCCCCCGCAGGGGTGCCACATTCCCCCTAGTTAAACACAGTCCTCCGGGACTGAAACATTTTTCATAAACACAACAGATTATAACTATTTACATTTGATTATTGAACAAAGTCTTAAAAATGAAAAATTTACAAAAACCAAGGAAAAATAAGAAAACAGGTTACCAGTCCATACAGCGCTAGTCCATTCGCTGCAGGCTGTTTAGGGGGTGTTGAAACAGGGGTTTGCCACTACCAGTCCTGTGGCTATGGTCCATTTAAAAAATAGGAAAAAGGGAAAGTTCAAAAGTCCGACAAATTTAGTTTCTTAGAATTAAAAGAAAAAGCATAACTATATACAATACAGGTGTATCTGCTTAGGAGGCCTGGCTTCACTTATACCACCCCCAGGCACTTTCTTTTCCTAACTTGATGTGCATGGGGGCTAGTCCAGTTCCTCCACCCTTCTACACACTACCATTAATAACATATTTACATTTTAAACATTTTTACATTTTCCCACATTTTATCGCCTACTCTCTGTATCTAAGTGATGGCTGACCAAAGTTACTACGGGTTGACCTGCGTAGCACTGGTGTGTTACTAATGTCTGTACCTGATGCAGTGCATGCTCTATCTCTCAGTCTATCAGATCTACGTGTTGCTGTAATACCGTAGTATTGGAGTAGTCTCTCTAGTGGACTGGCAGGTTCACCGATTGCAGGGATCTCTGGTTCCGGTACAACGGGTGGTTCTTGTATTCTCGGCACTTCTACTGCTAATGGAAACATTAAAGTTGGGATTAGATATGTACCTTCTATTTGAGGCCAATCTGCTGGTAACTCTCCAATGATTGTCTGGACTGTCTTTGGCTCCTCTTGCTCTTTTGGCTTTGGACAAGGTACATCTTCTTCTGGTTGAAGCTGTTGAGGGCACTTTTTCAAATGATCTCTGGACACTGTTGCTGTAGTTTCACCATGATCTTTACTGATTAAACAGGTTTTCTGATTGTCAAAATTGGATGGTAATACAGTGTATGGTTCTTTTTCCCACTGATCATCTAGTTTGTGCATTCTCCTTTTTCTTCTCAAAACCAATTCACCTGGTGTTAAGGGCGTTCCTTGTGCACTCTTGTTGAAGTTGGTTTCTTGTCTTCCTCTTGATCTTTCCAAACTTCTCTCAACGCATTCTTGGATTTTCTGGTATTGTTCTTTCCTATGAGTATCCCAATCTGTATCTGTAGTATCTGCTTCAGGAACTACTATGCCTAACTCAAAGTCTGCTGGTAATTTTCCTGGTCTTGCTCTCATGAGGTATGCAGGGGTGCAATTTGTTGAACTTACTGGGATGTTGTTGTAAATGTCAACCAGATCTGGTAACTTTTCTGGCCACTGGTTGCGTTCTTCTAAGGGCAGAGTTTTTAGCATTTCAATTACCACGTGATTCATCTTTTCGCACATTCCATTTGTTTGAGGATGGTAAGACGTGGTGCGTATTTTCTTGCATCCGTAAAGGCGACAGAACTCTTGAAATATTTCAGCTTCAAAGGCGGGTCCTTGGTCTGTCAATACCTGGTCTGGATAGCCATGGGGTCTGCAGAAATAAGCTTGAAATGTTCTTGCTGCTGTCTCAGCTGTTAAATCCTTTACTGGAGCTACCACAAGAAATCTGGAATAATGGTCTACCATGGTAAGAGCATAAGTGTACCCTGATTTGCTGGGTGTAAGTTTGACATGATCTATGGCTACCAGTTCTAATGGTTCTTTGGTGATGATAGGTTTGAGGGGTGCTTTCTGGCTGTTACGGTCCTTTCTTCTTAATGAGCATGGTCCACAATTTTTACACCATCTCTCTATGGAGGCTCTCATGCTGATCCAATAGAATCTTTCACGTAACAGTATTTCTAATTTTCTCCATCCAAAGTGTCCCGATTCATTGTGATACGCTTGCAATACCATTTGAACATCTCTCTTTGGAACCACAACTTGCCATACCATTTCATGTGTTCTTGGGTTGATGTACCGCCTGCACAATTGACCTTGATAAATGAATAACCGGCTTCTTTCTTTCCACAAGTATTGAGCTTCCAGTGGAGCATTCTTTTCTAGTTTAGAATCTGGTTGGGTTATTAACTTCTTTACAAGACTTACTGCTGGATCACTGTCTTGAGTCTCTTTCCATCCATAGTGAGGCAACGGGTTTAGTTCAGCAGTCTGACGATTTTGGTAGACTCGATCTTCAGCGATTTGCCATTTTCTACTTTTATGGAAAGCTGGGAGTTCTATTTCCTCTAGGTCATCTTCTTCTTCACTTCCTTGTGGATGTACTTGAGGATTTCTAGAAAGGGCATCTGCATTTGCGTTATTGCGGCCTGCTCGATATTTGATAGTAAAGTCATAATTCGACAGTCGAGCCATCCAACGTTGCTCCAATGCTCCAAGTCTTGCGGTATCCAGATGTGTCAACGGGTTATTATCTGTGAAGACAGTGAACTTCGAAGCTGCGAGGTAATGCTTGAACCTTTCTGTTACAGCCCAGACCAAGGCTAGGAACTCCAACTTAAAGGAACTATAGTTTTCTGGGTTCCTCTCAGTGGGTCGACGTTTTCTGCTAGCGTAGGCAATTACTCGTTCTTTACCATCTTGCATCTGAGAAAGGACTGCTCCCAAGCCTACATTGCTTGCGTCGGTATAAAGGACAAATGGTAGGTTATAATCGGGGTAAGCCAGAATTTCCTCACCGGTTAGAGCCTGCTTCATCTGTTGGAAGGAATTTTCTTGTTCCTCTCCCCATTCTAATGGTGACTCTGGAAATCTTCTCTTCTTAGATTGGCCTATCAGTAGATCTTGTAGGGGCGCAGCCATCTTTGTATAGCCTTTAATGAATCTTCTATAGTATCCAACCAAACCTAAGAACTGGCGTACCTCGGTGATGGTCGTTGGTGTTTGCCAATCCTGGATTGCTGTTACCTTTTCCGGATCTGGTGCTACTCCATCTGCGCTGACCACGTGTCCCAGGTATTGGACTTTAGGTTTCAACAGGTGACATTTGGATGGTTTGAGTTTCATTCCGTACTTTGCTAAAGCCTCAAATACCTCCGCCAGGTGTTTCAGGTGTTCTTCGTAGGTTCTAGAGAACACGATGACGTCGTCCAGGTATAAAAGCACGGTTTCGAAGTTTCGATGTCCCAGGTAACTTTCCATGATTCTCTGAAACGTTCCTGGTGCGTTGCATAACCCGAATGGCATACTATTGAATTTGCATAATCCCATTGGCGTTGTAAATGCAGTCTTCTCCCGGTCTTCTTCTGCAACGGAGACCTGCCAATACCCACTAGTGATATCTAATGTGGAGAAATAATTAGCAGTCTTTAATGCAGCAAGAGACTCCTCTATTCGGGGTAATGGGTAAGCATCTTTGTGAGTGATCTTATTGACTTCCCGGTAATCCACACACATCCTCATTGTGCCATCCTTCTTCCTGACTAGGACTAAAGGGGCTGCCCAGGGACTACTACTATCTCTTATAACCCCGGCCTCCTTCATGTCCCTCAGCATTTCTTTGGCATGTTGATAGTGACCTGGTGGAATGGGTCTGTGTCTCAACTTGATTGGTGGATGATTTCCTGTGGGTATGTGATGCTGTACCCCTTTAATCCTCCCAAAATCTAATGGATGTTTGCTGAATATCTGCTCAAACTCTTGCACTACCCGGTACACTCCATGCTTCAGGTGAGAAGGGGTGGCATCAGTTCCTACATGCAACTGCTGACACCACTCCTCCTGCTGTCCTTTAGAGTTACTATCCTCCGCCGGACTAGGCGAGGAAACAGGTTCTACTGCCTGTATGTTGTTGTTACCAACAGTATACAGCTTTGCTACAGTAGCATACCGGGGTAACTTTGCTTCTTCTGCCCCACAATTTAACACACGGATTGGTACTCGTCCCTTGCGTACATCCACCACCCCTCTGGCTGTCAGTAGTGTAGGTCTGTGCTCTGAAAATACCGGCTCTACAACTGCCTGGTATTCCTGTCCTCTACAACCTATCGCTGCTCGACACCATATCATCATTTCACTATTTGGTGGTAGTACAATGGGAACTGAGTCTATTACCCGCACACTGCCAATTTATCCCCCAGACAGATTTACCTGTTGCTTGTGGATGAGGGTTCGGATCTCTCGTTGGATGACTCTTGTCCGCCCATAACCAGCAGTTTGAGAAATCTGTCGAAGTAAAAACAACACTTCTCCAAAGCAGTTTTCAATAACATTTGTACCAATAACCATGTAAGGGCATTTTTCATTAGGATTATCTTCAACTACAAATAACCCTTGACCTTTCAACTCCTCCCTCCCCAACTTTATTGTAGCTGCTCTGTACCCCACCTGTTTCTGTGGTTGGCCATTAGCTGCAATAATATAAAAATTGGGGTTTGGGGGTTCAAGATCATCATCAGACCAATACTGCTTATAAAGGATATGCGGGATCGTAGTAACCTGCGACCCGGTGTCCAATAGGGCCGACATGGGAATTCCTTCTAGTGTAATGTTGAGGTACGGACGGCCTCCCACGTACCGCTTACACCAGTCTTTTGGGCCCAGTTGCTCTACTCCTGGGAGTTGGCCCTCGGACCCAGGAATCTCGTGTTTAAAGGGCATCCTCTTGCAAAGTGTCCTGGTTTGTTGCATCGCAGGCAGATGGGTTGTCCTGAAGAATCTGTGTAATCCCAGGGTCTGCGTTGGAATGGTGCGTTGGTCCCCTGCGCGGGCGACCCGGTTCTGCGTTGGAATGGTGCGTTGGTCCCCTGCGCGGGCGACCCGGTTCTGCGTTGGAATGGTGCATTGGTCCCCTGCGCGGGCGACACGGGTCTACGTTGAAATGGTGTGTTGGTCCCCTGCCCGGGCGACTTGGCTTTTCTCTGCATCCATGGGACATCCTCAGGGCTATCAGCTAGTTGAATTCTACTTGGTGGTGGTGCCCCAGGCATGTTTTGCAAGAGCTTTAGTACGTAGTCCATGTTTTTAGTTAACTGCAGCACCTGGTTTTGCATGTTATCATTTGCTACAGCTTGACTCTCTGCTTTTGCAGGTTCTGCAGAAATAGGTTTGAAGTCTATGGAAGAAGCATTAGCCTGCCAGGATTGGTTGGCAGGTTCTGCAGGTGTTGGATCTCTTAGCACAGTTATAGCACGATCTTTTAAGTCACTTAAACTCACTGTTGGGTGATCCAATACCCACATATGCACTTGTTGGTGGTGATAGTCTGATCTTAATCCTTCTGTAAACTGCTCAGCAAGCATTTTATCCTCTTCCAGTACACTTGCCGGGTCTACCTGTTTCAAGGACCGGAGTGCTCTTTGTAAACGGAGGGCATAGTCTCTGATGGTATCCTGCGGTCTCTGCTTACACTGATAAAACAGCATCCTCAATTCAGACTGTGTGCGCTTCTCAAACACCAATTTTAGCTTATCAAACACTTTGGCAGCAGAGTCCCTGTCAGCATTTCTCCAGGACTCAGCCTCCAGCTCCGCTGCGCCTATTAATTGTCCCAGCACAACGGTAGCCTGTTGCTTCTGTGTCATAGCATACATGTCCAGCATTGCACACATCTTATGCTTAAATGTTGATAACGTACCAGGTTTACCTTCATATGTTGGTAACCACTTGGCACCCGGTACATACGGCATGGTTATAGGCATTATTTGGGCTGCTGCTTCAGGTACTGCGTTCTCGCCATTTCCCCTGTCAGGGACCTGCACATCATCCGTGTCACTCATGGTGAGGCCCCCCCTAGTTAATGACTGCCAACCTGTAAGATGAAAACTGGTTTCTTTAGCCGTTGGCGGCTCTGCAGCTGGAGCGGGCACCTCAGGTCTCTCTCTCACAGGGAGCTGCGCTTTCCTCAGTCTCTCCGTCAGAGTGGAAGGGGGCGGGGCTTATCTTCCCGCACTTTTTCCTGCTGTGACGCAGATGTAATTTCTGAGGCGGTGTAATGGCGGCCGCACAAACAGTCAATTAATAAAGTCTTAAGGCACACTTCACCTGGTAGATACCAGGCTGGTTCATCCTGTTCGTGACGCCAGAAAATGATGAGGCCAGGGCTGTCTGGGAGGGGTACTCGGTCACCGGGTCTGCTGAGTAGGGAATCACAGGTGGACGGTATCCCGGTGCCGTGCCCTGAGGATCATTTGAAGGGGGTTGTGAGGGAATTATTTACAGGGGGACGTGACGCCACCTGTAGGGTCCGGTAAATTTGGTACCAGCGCTGCCAGCCGGCCGCTGAGGTGATGGAGGGGGCAGCAAAGTGTGGTACAGCTCCCCACAGGTGGAGCTTTACCTCAGGGCAGCAATAAAGGATGATGGTGAGGGAGAGCAGTGAAGGAGCAAGATGGTGGGTTATAGCCGATGAACAGTCACACATACACACAGGGATGGTTGTTCCGGTACCTTTTACTAGTAGTCACAAAACAGGTACAGTCTTGAGTAATAACCGGGTCCCTGGTGCAATTTAGGATCAGCTCCTTGGAAGGATATGAGGCCTCCTTTATCTCTATTCTTTGCCTTGAGGGATGAGTCTTTCCAATTTCTCTATTGTCTAAAACTAACAATCAGGCCCTTCTGCGGGAACCCGGTTTATCCTGTGGCCCCTGGTCCTCTGTTTGGTTAGTTTTTAATATCTTTACTATCTTCCTTCAGGGCTAAACTTCACCTGAAACTGCTGGGCTTTTTACTGTGGCTCTGTAAGCCCACAGCATCGGACTCCAGTGTCCGGTTGTGCTCAAGGGAAATGTTTTTTTTAATCCCTCTCCTTATTCCCTACCTCTTCTCCTTGCCTATGGCCCCTTCCCTGGGGTGTGAACAGCTGACAAAATGGTCCCTTCTGGTCCTGGCATCTGTCTTTTCCAGAGACCAGCAGCTTTTCCTCCACCTTTCTCCTCTCATCACACGAACTCACTGCCTAGCAACTGTCTCCTAGGACCAACTGTCTCCTCCTCTCAGCCTGGATCTCCTTAAAGGGGAACTGACTTAATGCAGCCAGTAGAGCTCCCCCTTCAGGTCTGGAGTGGAAGGTGTTGTGTGCTGAACAAACCAAGGTGTCAATCCTATCTTGCACCAGTGTAACCTGTGGCAATCCCCCGCAGGGGTGCCACATATACACAACACACGCACACAAAGAGTAACAGCAAGTGTATAGTCGCTAAGGTGCAGCCCCAACATTGAATACTCACCACGCACCCGAACAAACACACACACACACCATAAAGAGACACACACAACACAGAGACACACACACACCCCCAAGGGGACACACACACACTCTATAGCGACACATGCACTCACCCCACAGGGACACACACACAATGAGACACACATGACACAGACACACACACCCCCACACAGACCCCCCCCACAGGGACACACACACATAGCCACCCTATAGGGACACATGCACTCACCCCGCAGGGACACACACACCACAAAGAGACACACACACCACACAGACCCCCCACAGGGACACACACACATACACACCCTATAGGGACACATGCACTCACCCCTCAGGGACACACACACCACAAAGAGACACACACCACATAGAGACACACACAACACAGAGACACACACACCCCACACAGACACCCCCCCCCCCACAGGGACACACACACATACACACCCTATAGGGACACATGCACTCACCCCACAGGGACACACACCACAAAGAGACACACACAACACAGATACACACACACACCACACAGACCCCCCACAGGGACACACACATACACACCCTATAGGGACACATGCACTCACCACACAGGGACACACACACACACCATAAAGAGACACACACAACAGAGACACACACCACACATACCCCCCCCCCACAGGGACACACACATACACACCCCAGGGACACACACACCACACAGACCCCCCCACAGGGACACACACACATACACACCCTTTAGGGACACATGCACTCACCCCTCAGGGACACACACACACACCACAAAGAGACACACACAACACAGAGACACACACACCCCACACATACACCCCCCCTCACAGGGACACACACACATACACACCCTATAGGGACACAAGCACTCACCCCACAGGGACACACACCACAAAGAGACACACACAACACAGATACACACACACACACACCACACAGACCCCCCCCACAGGGACACACACACATACACACCCTATAGGGACACATGCACTCACCCCACAGGGACACACACACACACCACAAAGAGACACACACAACAGAGACACACACCACACAGACCCCCCCACAGGGACACACACATACACACCCCAGGGACACACACACCACACAGACAGACACAGATGTGCACAAACACCTCACACAACTCGCCTCACATGTGTGCTATCTTTATTTTCCAAACATAAACATCTGATTAAAAACAGCCAATGTG
Organism: Allobates femoralis; assembly: GCA_033576535.1. Classification (NCBI taxonomy): domain Eukaryota; kingdom Metazoa; phylum Chordata; class Amphibia; order Anura; family Aromobatidae; genus Allobates; species Allobates femoralis. The sequence goes on from JARQOC010000117.1 coordinate 99,081, forward strand.
CAACATATGTGCCATATAGGGAATTAAGGCAGATGTCAGTCACATGAGCTGTCTATTATGTGTATGTGTGAGGTAACATATACTTCCCAGCCGGTGGGAGGGTTTACTGTTGGCTGGAGATTTATTAGGCTGCCTATAGCAATCAATCACAGCTCAGCTTCTATTTTCCTACAGGTCATTAATATGACATATTCAAATTCTATTTTGTTATAGCTAACAGCAGTTATTTATTATCCCGGGCGTAGCCAGGTACTACAGCTAGTATATATATATATATATATATATATATATATATATATATATAAATATTTGTATATATATACATATACAGTCATATGAAAAAGTTTGGGCACCCCTCTTAATCTTACTCATTTTTTTTTGGTTTAAAATTGTGTTTTTGCAACAGCTATTTCAGCGTGATATATGTAATAACTGATGGACACAGTAATATTTCAGGATTGAAATGAGGTTTATTGCACTAACCAAAAATGTGAAATATGCATTATTTCAAAATTTGACAGGTGCAGAATTATGGGCACCCTTCTGATTTTCATGATTTGAATACTCCTAACTACTTTTTACTGACTTACTGAAGCACTAAATTGGTTTGGTAACCTCATTGAGCTTTGTACTTCATAGCCCGGTGTACCCAATCTTGAGAAAAGCTATTTCAGGAGTCCACTTGCAAGTTGTTCTCCTACTTGCATCTTCTCTGAGGAGTGGCATCATGGGCTCCTCAAAACAGCTCTCAAATGATCTGAAAAAAAAGATTGTTCAACATAGTTGTTCAGGGGAAGGATACAAAAAGTTGTCTCAGAGATTTAACCTGTCAGTTTCCACTGTGAGGAACATAGTAAGGAAATGGAAGACCACAGGGACAGTTCTTGTAAAGGCCAGAAGCGGCAGGCCAACAAAAATATCAGAAAGGCAGAGAAAAAGAATGGTGAGAACAGTCAAGAACAATCCACACACCACCTCCAAAGACCTGCAGCATCATCTTGCTGCAGGTGGTGTCACTGTGCATCGGTCAACAACACAGCGCACACTGCACAAGGAGAAGCTGTATGGGAGAGTGATGCGAAAGAAGCCGTTTCTGCATGCACGCCACAAACAGAGTCGACTGAGGTATGCAAAAGCACATTAGGACAAGCCAGTTTCAACTTGGAAGAAGGTCCTGTGGACTGATGAAACAAAGATGGAGTTGTTTTGTCATACAACAAGGCGTTATGCATGGCGCCACAAAAACACAGCATTCCAAGAAAAACACTTGCTACCCACTGTCAAATTTGGGGGAGGGTCCATCATGCTTTGGGGCTCTGTGGCCAATGACGGCACCGGGAATCTTGGTAAAGTTGAGGGTCGCATGGATTCCACTCAGTATCAGCAGATTCTTGAGAATAATGTTCAAGAATCAGTGTCAAAGTTGAATTTTCGCCGGGGATGGATCTTTCAGCAAGACAATGATCCAAATCTACTCAGGCATTCATGCAGAGGAACCATTACAATGTTCTGGAATGGCCATCCCAGTCCCCAGACCTGAACATCATTGAACATCTGTGGGATGTTTTGAAGCGGGCTGTCCATGCTCGGCGACCATCAAACTTAACTGAACTGGAATTGATTTGTAAAGAATAATGGTCAAAAATACCTTCATCCAGGATCCAAGAATTCATTAACAGCTACAGGAAGCGACTAGAGGCTGTTATTTTTGCAAATGGTTGATCTACTAAATATTAATGTCACTTTTCTGTTGAGGTGCCAATACTTTTGCACATGTCAAATTTTGAAATAATGCATATTTCAGATTTTTGGTTAGTACAATAAATCTCATTTCAATCCGGAAATATTACTGCGTACATCAGTTATTGCATATATCACAATGAAATAGCTGTTGCAAAAACCCAATTTTAAACAAAAAAAAATGAGTGAGAATAAGAGGGGTACCCAAACTTTTTCATATGACTGTATATATATATATATATATATATATATATATATATATATATGTGTGTGTGTGTATATATATATTTATATATATATAGTGCCTTGTGAAAGTATTTGGCCCCCTTTAACTTTTCAACCTGTCACATTTCATGCTTTAAAGAGGACCTGTCACCAATGCAGACATGGTGATCTAATTACAGCACTGGATACTGTATTTAAATGCTGGAGACAGGGAGAGAATGATTGGCAGCGGTGGGCAGATTACACAGGCAGGGGAGTGAATCTGCCCTTGGCTGAAGCCCCTAGCTACCTCCTTAGTGGCTGTAGCATGTAAGTTTTCTAAGTGTATTATCTCGGGGTACAGGGCTGCTCAAGTGCTTATGGACCCCTTGCCTGCATGCTGCAGACATGCTGTATCCAGTGCTGTAATTAGATCACCATGTCTGCTTTGGTGACAGGTCCTCTTTAAACATAAAGATCTAAATTCTAATATTTTTGTGAAGAATCAACAACAAGTGGGACACAATCGAAAAGTGAAGCAAAATTTATTGGATCTTTTAAAGTTTTTAAAAAAATAAAAGTGGGGCGTGCAATATTATCCAGCCCCCTTGAGTTAATACTTTGTAGCACCACCTTTTGCTGCAATTACAGCTGCAGTCTCTTGGGGTATGTCTCTATCAGTTTTGCACATCGAGACTGAAATTCTTGCCCATTCTTCCTTGCAAAACAGCTTGAGGTCAGTGAGGTTGGATGGAGAGCGTTTGTGAACAGCAGTTTTCAGCTCTTTCCATAGATTCTTGCGATTGGATTCAGGTGTGGACTTTGACTTGGCCATTCCAATACCTGGATATGTTTATTTTTGAACCATTCTATTTGTAGATTTTGCTTTATGTTTGGGATCATTGTTTTGTTGGAAGATAAATCTCCGTCCCAGTCTCAGGTCTTTTGCAGAGTCCAACAGGTTTTCTTCCAGAATGGTCCTGTATTTGGCTCTGTCCATCTTCCCATCAATTTTAACCATCTTCCCTGTCCATGCTAAAGAAAAGCAGGCCCAAACCATGTTGCTGCCTCCACCATGTTCGACAGTGGGGATGGTGTTTTGAGGGTGATGAGCTGTGTTGCTTTTACGCCAAATGTATCATTTCGCATTGTGACCAAAATGTTCAATTTTGGTTTCATCTGACCAGAGCACCTTATTCCACATTATTGGTGTGTCTCCCAGGTGGCTTGTGGCAAACTTCAAACGAGATATTTTATAAATATCTTTGAGAAATGGATTTCTTCTTGCCACTCTTCCATAAAGGCCAGATTTGTGCAGTGTACGACTGATTGTTGTCCTATGGACAGACTCTCCCACCTCAGCTGTAGATCTCTGCAGTTCATCCAGAGTGATCATGGGCCTTTTGACTGCATCTCTGATCAGTCTTCTCCTTGTGCCAGATGAATGTTTAGAAGGACGGCCAGGTCTTGGTAGATTTGCAGTGGTCTGATACTCCTTCAATTTCAATACGATCATTGCACAGTGCTCCTTGTATCCAAATCCAGATTTAAACTTTGCCACAACAGTATCTCAGACCTGCCTGGTGTGTTCCTTGGTCTTCATAATGCTCTCTGCACTTGAAACAGAACCCTGAGACTATCACAGAGCAGGTGCATTTATACAGAGTCTTGATTACACACAGGTGGATTCTATTTATCATTACCAGTCATTTAGGACAACAATGGATCATTCAGAGATCCTCACTGAACTGAACTTCTGGAGTGAGTGTGCTGCACTGAAAATAAAGGGGCCGAGTGATATTGCACACCCCACTTTTCAGTTTTGTATTTGTTAGAAAAGTTTAGAATATCCAATAAATTTTGCTCCACTTCATGATTGCTTCCCACTTGTTGTTGATTCTCCACAAAAATATGGCAGAAGGTTGAACATTTCCATATCAAGGGGCCTAAACACTTTCACAACACACTGTATGTATATATATAAATATATATATATATATTAGAAAAAGGCCCGATGCGATTGCATCGGGAGTGCAGTGAAGTGAATTGTGTGCATCCTTAGATGTGCTAACAGGAACAGTAAACATGTGTGACACTATTTGCGCTTGTGAAAAAAACATAGTTTTTATTAACATTTGCAAAATAAGGGCAAAGCATCATACTATAAAGTAATAGTGACAGAAAAAGAATGTACATAAGTTTATTGTTAAGGTTCTTAGGTTTTAGATAAATATGTTTGACTATGAAATGTAAAAAAAAAAAGCAATAAGGGAAAAACTGTTTACGTAATAGATATATATGTACATAAAATATATTGCATATATACATATACATAAAATATAACTAGAATGAATTACAGTAAAGAATACATACCATATGTTTCTAAACTATGTGTAGTGTAGGTTTAACAATGTTAAAGTAGAAATACAAATATATATATATTTGAACATGTATACAGAATACAGTCTTTATGGAGTTAAGTGTAGGGTATTACACAGCAGGTATACAGTCAGCTGCAGGGGTAGCAGAGTATATACAAGTGGCTCTGTGGGTAGCAGAGTATACAGGCGGCTCTGTGGGTAGCAGAGTATACAGATGGCTGCGTGTGTAGGAGAGTATATACAGGCAGCTCTGTGGGTAGCAGAGTATACAGGCGGCTGCGTGGGTAGCAGAGTATATACAGGCAGCTCTGTGGGTAGCAGAGTATACAGGCGGCTGCGTGGGTAGCAGAGTATATACAGGCAGTTCTGTGGGTAGCAGAGTATACACGCGGCTGCATGGGTAGCAGAGTCTGAGTACAGTGTATTTGAAATATGGCGCCATAGAGCGCGCCGCTATTCTGATTGGTCGCCGTGTTCAGCGTGGCGACCTATCAGAATAGCGGCGCACGCTATGCGGCCATATTTCAAATACACTGTACTCAGTGTATTTGAAATATGGCGCCATAGAGCGCGCCGCTATTCTGATTGGTCGCCGCGTTCTCTTGCACCTCATGCGAACATTGGGCCTTACCACATTACATTGATATTTTTGGCTTCAAACAGTGTCATTATTTACATTGGCTTATGACATCATGACGCATAAAGGCGTAGTGGGCGTAGACTCAAAGTGACATGTGCTGTGAAGATGACTAGTGGCCTTTAACTAAGAGAAAGCTACAATGGCAAAGGACTGGGGAAAGGTGAGTATTATTATTATTTCACCTCTTCTTTGCCAATTTGAATCCAGCAAAACAGCAAACCAGCTGGTTACCATGTTGTTGGATTTATGGAAACAAATAACAAAAAATTCTAGAAATCTACCCTTTATTAAGAAATATGAGGCAAACATGATTGAAACAATTTGCTTATCTCTAATACAAATGCGTTCCATTAATACATAACCGGATTACCATACATATTCAGATGTTCCAACATGTTTTTCTAATTTTCCATTGTTGCCCTTAATTGGAATAGTCATTGTTTTGGGGAAAGGTTCCCACAGAAACTGTTGTAATTTGCAACTGAACTTTTAGGTGACCATTGAAAGAATACAGGATTCCATTAGCATCCATAATCCATAAGCATAAAACAAAAGAATCAAGTTCAGTTCATCAATATCATACGTAGCTCGCGTGCGCAAATTGATGTTGCATTTAATAACACTACATTGGCAATATAAACTTCAAATAATACATCTACTTATATAATCCGCATTTGGGAATTCGGGCACTACTGTAAAAAAAAAAAAAAAAAAGTTAATGCTCACCTCTCCCCGAGCCCCCGCCGTCTCCTGCCGTCTTCCTCCAAGCTTCCGGTGGCTGCCGCAGGCTCCGAGTGTCTGCAGAGCTCTTCTACTGCAGTTCAAGGACCTGTGGTGATGTCACAGTCACGTGACACCAGGTTACTCCATGGTAACCTGGTGTCACGTGACTGTGACATCACCGCAGGTCCTGAACTGCACTAGAACAGCTCTGCACACACTGGGAGCCTGCGGCAGCCACCGGAAGCTTGGAGGAAGACGGCAGGAGACGGCGGGGGCTCGGGGAGAGGTGAGCATTAACTTTTTTTTTTTTTTAACCCCTGCCTTCCTGTTTGGAGACCTTTTACTGTACTGAGCATGCTCAGTACAGTAAATGTCTCCTCCAGCCTCACAGCCTCCCCATCCTCACTGCCTCCTCCAGCCTCAGTCTCCTCCAGCCTCACAGTCTCCTCCAGCCTCACAGCCTCCCCATCCTCACAGTCTCCTACAGCCTCCTCCAGCCTCACAGCCTCCCCATCCTCACAGCCTCCTACAGCCTCACACCCTCCTCCAGCCTCACAGCCTCCCCATCCTCACAGCCTCCTCCAGCCTCACAGCCTCACAGCCTCCTCCAGCCTCACAGCCTCCCCATCCTCACAGCCTCCTCCAGCCTCACACCCTCCTCCAGCCTCACAGCCTCCTCCAGCCTCACAGCCTCCCCATCCTCACTGCCTCCCCATCCTCACAGCCTCCTCCAGCCTCACAGCCTCACAGCCTCCTCCAGCCTCACAGTCTCCCCATCCTCACAGCCTCCTCCAGCCTCACACACTCCTCCAGCCTCACACCCTCCTCCAGCCTCACAGCCTCCTCCAGCCTCACAGCCTCCCCATCCTCACTGCCTCCTCCAGCCTCACAGTCTCCTCCAGCCTCACATCCTCCTCCAGCCTCACAGCCTCCCCATCCTCACAGCCTCCTCCAGCCTCACAGCCTCTTCCAGCCTCACAGCCTCCCCATCCTCACAGCCTCCTACAGCCTCACAGCCTCCTCCAGCCTCACAGCCTCCCCATCCTCACAGCCTCCTCCACCCTCACATCCATCTCCAGCCTCACAGCCTCCTCCAGCCTCACAGCCTCCTCCAGCCTCACAGCCTCCCCATCCTCACAGCCTCCTCCAGCCTCACAGCCTCACAGCCTCCTCCAGCCTCACAGCCTCCCCATCCTCACTGCCTCCTCCAGCCTCACAGTCTCCTCCAGCCTCACATCCTCCTCCAGCCTCACAGCCTCCCCATCCTCACAGCCTCCTCCAGCCTCACAGCCTCCCCATCCTCACAGCCTCCTCCAGCCTCACAGCCCTCCCCATCCTCACAGCCTCCTACAGCCTCACAGCCTCCTCCAGCCTCACAGCCTCCCCATCCTCACAGCCTCCTCCACCCTCACATCCATCTCCAGCCTCACAGCCTCCTCCAGCCTCACAGCCTTCCCATCCTCATAGCCTCCTCCAGCCTCACAGCCTCCCCATCCTCACTGCCTCCTCCAGCCTCACAGCCTCCTCCAGCCTCACAGCCTCCCCATCCTCACAGCCTCCTCCAGCCTCACAGCCTCCTCCAACCTCACGCGCAGCGTCATCACTAGCCGCAGACCCGCACTACTGTAAAAAAAAAAAAAAAAAGTTAATGCTCACCTCTCCCCGAGCCCCCGCCGTCTCCTGCCGTCTTCCTCCAAGCTTCCGGTGGCTGCCGCAGGCTCCGAGTGTCTGCAGAGCTCTTCTACTGCAGTTCAAGGACCTGTGGTGATGTCACAGTCACGTGACACCAGGTTACTCCATGGTAACCTGGTGTCACGTGACTGTGACATCACCACAGGTCCTGAACTGCACTAGAACAGCTCTGCACACACTGGGAGCCTGCGGCAGCCACCGGAAGCTTGGAGGAAGACGGCAGGAGATGGCGGGGGCTCGGGGAGAGGTGAGCATTAACTTTTTTTTTTTTAACCCCTGCCTTCCTGTTTGGAGACCTTTTACTGTACTGAGCATGCTCAGTACAGTAAATGTCTCCTCCAGCCTCACAGCCTCCCCATCCTCACTGCGTCCTCCAGCCTCAGTCTCCTCCAGCCTCACAGTCTCCTCCAGCCTCACAGCCTCCCCATCCTCACAGTCATCCTCAGCTAGCCTCCTCCAGCCTACTACACCCTCCTCCATCCTCACAGCCTCCTCCAGCCTCACAGCCTCCCCTCCTCACTCACGTCCCATCCTCACGCTTCCAGCTCACAGCCTCCTCCAGCCCACTCATCCAGCCTCACAGCCTCCTCCAGCCTCACAGCCTCCCCATCCTCACAGCCTCCTCCACTCACTCTCCTCCAGCCTCACACCCTCCTCCAGCCTCACAGCCTCCTCAGCCTCACAGCCTCCTCCACCTCCAGCCTCTCCACTCACAGCCTCACCAGTCCTCACGCTCCTAGCCTCACAGCCTCCTCCAGCCTCACAGCCTCCCCATCCTCACAGCTCCTCCACCTCACAGCTCATCCTCCAGCCTCACAGCCTCCTCCAGCCTCACAGCCTCCTCCAGCCTCACAGCCTCCCCATCCTCACAGCCTCCTACATGCCTCACAGCCTCCTCACAGCCTCACAGCCTCCCACCTCACAGCCTCCCCATCCTCACAGCCTCCTCCACTCACAGCTCTCCATCCTCACACCTCCTAAGCCTCACAGCCTCCCCAGCCTCACAGCCTCCCCATCCTCACAGCCTCCTCCACCCTCACATCCATCTCCAGCCTCACAGCCTCCTCCAGCCTCACAGCCTCCTCCAGCCTCACAGCCTCCCCATCCTCACAGCCTCCTCCAGCCTCACAGCCTCCCCATCCTCACTGCCTCCTCCAGCCTCACAGCCTCCTCCAGCCTCACAGCCTCCTCCAGCCTCACAGCCTCCCCATCCTCACAGCCTCCTCCAGCCTCACAGCCTCCTCCAGCCTCACACCCTCCTCCAGCCTCACTGCCTCCTCCAGCCTCACAGCCTCCCCATCCTCACAGCCTCCTCCAGCCTCACAGCCTCCTCCAGCCTCACAGCCTCCTCCAGCCTCACAGCCTCCCCATCCTCACAGCCTCCTCCAGCCTCACAGCCTCCCCATCCTCACAGCCTCCTCCAGCCTCACAGCCTCCTCCAGCCTCACAGCCTCCCCATCCTCACAGCCTCCTCCAGCCTCACAGCCTCCTCCAGCCTCACATCCTCCCCATCCTCACAGCCTCCTCCAGCCTCACAGCCTCCTCCAGCCTCACATCCTCCTCCAGCCTCACATCCTCCTCCAGCCTCACAGCCTCCTCCAGCCTCACAGCCTCCTCCAGCCTCACAGTCTTCCCAGCCTCACAGCCTCCTCCAGCCTCACAGCCTCCTCCAGCCTCACAGCCTCCTCCAGCCTCACAGCCTCTCCATCCTCACAGCCTCCTCCAGCCTCGCAGCCTCCTCCAGCCTCACAGCCTCCCCATCCTCACAGCCTCCTCCAGCCTCACAGCCTCCTCCAGCCTCACAGCCTCCCCATCCTCACTGCCTCCTCCAGCCTCACAGTCTCCTCCAGCCTCACATCCTCCTCCAGCCTCATAGCCTCCCCATCCTCACAGCCTCCTCCAGCCTCACAGCCCCCTCCAGCCTCATAGCCTCCCCATCCTCACAGCCTCCTCCAGCCTCACAGCCTCCTCCAGCCTCACAGCCTCCCCATCCTCACAGCCTCCTACAGCCTCCTCCAGCCTCACATCCTCCTCCAGCCTCACATCCTCCTCCAGCCTCACACCCTCCTCCAGCCTCACAGCCTCCCCATCCTCACAGCCTCTTCCAGCCTCACAGCCTCCTCCAGCCTCTCACCCTCCTCCATCCTCAGCCGCACTACCTGACACCGCTGCCATCCTGCCAACCGTCGGCCCCGCACCATCGCCACCGCCCTCGCGCCCTCCGCGAGGTCCATGCTGCCCGGATGCCGCCGGAGCCTTCCGCCCCTCGCCACTCTCTCACCGCTGGGCTCTCAATGTCGCCATGCTGCTGGAGTAGCGGTCTACGGGCTGTGGCGGGGTGCCGGGAGCCAGGGACGTCGTCCTGTAGCCGCCAACAGCCAATGGGAGTGAGCGGACCGTGTCAGCCTGCAAAGCCTGACACGCCCCGCTCACTCCCATTGCCTGCCCCTGCAAGCGGATTGGGCGCTTTGTTGTACACACAGAACGCCCATCCCATTGCCCAGGACTTGGCGTCCTAGACCAATCGGATGACCGTCCTGTCTTTACCACACACCGCCCAATCCGCTCCTTCCGCTCAGGTCACATGTGTGACCTGAAGGCAAGAACTGATCCCTCTCTGTATCACCCAACCCGCCGCAGAGGACAATGCCGTGTGACTGGGGCTGCGATCAGCCCCAGCACGCAGCCACGTCCTGTCGCCGAGCGGTGATGTCACCCCTCCAGCCGCATCTCTCCTCACCCCTCCAGCCAGACCTCTCCTCACCCCTCCATCTGGACCTCTCCTCACCACTCCAGCCTCTGCTCTCCTCACCCCTCCAGCCTCTGCGCCCCTCACTCCTCCAGCCTCCCGCCACATCATACTCTGCTATCCACAGAGCCCCCTCTATACTCTGACACCCACAGAGCCGCCTGTATACTCTCCTACCCACACAGCCGCCTGTATACTCTGCTACCCACAGAGCTGCCTCTATACTCTGCTACCCACAGAGCCGCCTCTATACTCTGCTACCCACAGAGCCGCCTGTATACTCTCCTACCCACAGACCCGCCTGTATTCTCTGCTACCCACAGAGCCGTTTCTATATTCTGCTACTCACACAGCCGCCTGTATACTCTGCTACCCACAGAGTCGCCTGTACACTTTTCTACCCAGAGAGCCGCCTGTATAATCTGCTACCCTCAGAGCAGTCTGTATACTCTGCTACCCACAGACCCGCCTGTATAGTCTGCTACCCACAGAGCCCCATATATACTCTGCTAGCCACTCACCCGCCTGTATACACACAATTCATTTCACCGCGCTCCCGATGCAATTGCATCGGGCCTTTTTACTAGTATAAGAATATTTGGCACTTGTCATTTCGATAAGACAAAAAAAAGTTATTCTATAATTTTTAATATTGGAAGAGAAAATATCCATAGCAAAGACATCCTTAAACCTTCTCTGTTGAAGAACTTTAATAATAATAATAATATAAAGTATTGCTCATAGTGTTGTTTTGGCTCAAAATTAAATATTAATACCCTCACCACTTACAGGATAGACAATTAGACATGTTTGGATTACAGTTTCCAAATTCCTTACTATAATCAAAGTCTGAAATGTTAAATTCTTTTTAATAATACAAGAGGAAAATCTTTTATTAGATGGTAGTCACTAGAGTTTTAAAATGTAGTGTTAATATTCAGTTGGCTGAATTCTAGAAAATTCCTAGCCATGATTTGGAAGCCAGAAAACATGTCCAACAGACTTTGTATGCAAATGTCACTTCTTACCAGAGACGGTATGTCCAAAGGAAACAGTCTAACCACTTTTATTGGCCGAAAGTTTGTAACTTTTAATGTGATGTAAAACTCGGTGGAAAATGATTGCTGAACACTTAAGATGCACATAGCATTTGAATGTAATTACCGTATATACTCGTGTATAAGCCAACCCGTGTGTAAGCCGACCCCCCTACTTTTGCCCCCAAAATCTGGGAAAACCTATTGACTCGTGTATAAGCCAAGGGTGGACCCCAGCACAGGTATACAGCCCCCAGCAGTGTGGTATACAGCCCCCCCCCAGTGGTATACAGGCCTCCCCAGTGGTAGTATACAGCAGCCCCAGTGGTAGTATATAGCAGCCCCAGCAGCCCCAGTGGTAGTATACAGCAGCCCCAGTGGTAGTATATAGCAGCCCCAGCAGCCCCAGTGGTAGTATATAGCATCCCCAGCAGCCCCAGTGGTAGTATATAGCAGCCCCAGCAGCCCCAGTGGTAGTATATAGCATCCCCAGCAGCCCCAGTGGTAGTATATAGCAGCCCCAGCAGCCCCAGTGGTAGTATATAGCATCCCCAGCAGCCCCAGTGGTAGTATATAGCAACCCCAGCAGCCCCAGTGGTAGTATATAGCAGCCCCAGAAGCCCCAGTGGTAGTATATAGCAGCCCCAGCAGCCCCAGTGGTAGTATATTGCAGCCCCAGCGGTAGTATACAGCAGCCCCAGGGCCCCCCCCCTTGCTCCGGAAACCTGTAAAGTAAAATATACTTATCACTGTCCCGCTGCCGTCCCCGCCGGTGCCGACATCGCGATCCTCCATCTTCATCTGTCTTCTTCCGGCTTCCTGTGTTCGGCAGCGGCAATGACGTCATTGCCTGCGCCGAACAGAGGAAACTGGAAAAAGACAGATGAAGATGGAAGATTGCGATGTCGGCACCGGCGGGGACGGCAGCGGGACAGTGATAAGTATATTTTGCTTTACAGGTTTCCGGAGCAAGGGGGGGGGGTGGCATTGATTTCTCCATCTCCTTCTTTTTGTGGAGGAATAAAGAAGGAGATGGAGGAAGCAATGCTTTTTGAGTACATTTATTGAAGCAGCAGCGCGGACTGTTGACACCATTTCTGTTTGAACTTCAATCTTTTAATTATAGTATTTCTCTACATGTTCCTCTCCTGGTTTTTCCACACAAACCTGATCGAACCTAACAGTGCTTTACTAAACCAATTCAACAGTTCTTTGAAGACCACTTAACACAGTGGACACATAATTTGTGCATGGTTTCCAATATACAGGGCACCATTGGACACACTCCTTTCTCCATCCCCTCATCCATTTGTTTGTCTGCTGTTTCCAGTCCTTCCACCATCAATCAGCCTACCATCACAGCTCTGTTCTCAAAAGTAATTCTAGTCGATCCACAGTTCCAATTCATCCCAGCAACATGGACTTGCGGCGCTTTCGGATCTGCTGCACTGGACTCCTTGTTTTGCATTCCTTCTAATTAAAATCCATTCCCACTGAGCTGAAAGCTATACCAGATTTTATGTTAAGCATCGTTTTGGAGGACCCCTTACTAGAGGAGTCAGTCTGTTCTAGGCCAGAGCTAGATTTTGATGCTGACCTTCAGTATATCTGTCTAGTTTCTGAGATCAGTCTTAGTTGCTGTAATTATCACAGCCAGCCACTAAATGTGATCTTGGTGTTCTATATGACTTACATGTGTTGCCCCTATGGTCCTGTCACCACAATGGTATCGCCTCCCTAACCACTGGTTGTATCATGCCTTGAAGTAAATGGAGCTTCCTACATCAGGTAACCACACACAAGCCTGATCCCTGACCAGAAGGGGGAGCACAAACACCTACTTTTTAGGGTGACTGCCTCTTCTGGCTGGGGAGGGGACAGAGAGAGGAGAGTAGATTTTGAGGAAGGGAAGGGTGAAGAGGCACGAGGAGACAAGAGCTCCTGGTGTTTGGAGCTACAGTAGGCTCACCCTAGATTCACGCTGAAAGGAGGACACCAGAGTCCTGGGCTATCCAGGAGTTGCAAGCCCAGGGAGCCAAGTCTGGGGACCAGAGGATTACAAGTCTGCTGGTCACAAGTGTAGACTTAAAAGCAAAGCAATATAGAGATCCTGGAGCTGTGAGATACAGGACAGTACCGCTGATAGGCTACAATGAAAAGGGAGCACAAAGAAAGGAACAGATTAGCTCACAGATATTTGAGACTAAATTTTTGCAAATGCTCACAGGAACAAAGACTTACATTTTTGGAGACATGTCCTGTGGTTTGATGAAACTAAAATTGAACTGTTTTGCCATAATGACCCTCAGTATGTTTGGGAGAAAAAGGAAGAAAATTGGAAACCTTAGAACACCATCGCAACTGTGAAACACAGGAGTGGCAGCATTATAGTGTGAGGTTGTTTTGCTGCAGGAGAGACTGATGCACTTCACAAAATATATGGAATTGATGAAAAAAGACTATGTGGCAATACTGAAGCAACATCTCAAGACATCAGCCAGTAAATTAAAATCTTGGGTGGAAATGGACAATAACTAGTGATGAGCGAGTGGCGAAATATTCGCATTTGCTATATTCTTAATGAGTACTTCTTAATACTCGCATATTCATCAACTTTATTTTCTTCCTGTGTTTGCATGAGCTTCCTGAGTTTTCTGGTTCTCTCTCACACCCCAAATATATACTGATAGGATCTTTATATTGTGAGCCACAATACGAACAGGGTTGTGATGTATGTAAAGTGCTGTGGAATTAATAGCCATATATGAGTGAATAATTGTTATTATTTAACAACAACGGGTCACAAATACACAGCAAGCCTCTGTGATAAAAGGACAGGTGAAACATACTGGTGAAAAAACCACTCACACATCTACCAATTTTTAAAAAGGATGGCTGTGTTCTATTGAAAATGTACATGAAGAGGGTACCAGTCACACAGATGTAGTGCAGAGTTGGCATGGGTTGCAATCTTGTGTATTTTGGCCAAAAGCTTATGTATATTATACATCCCATTTATCTAATTTAGTTTTCTGATCTATTGTTGGTAAATATGGATTTCTTTATTCTGCTATGTATTTATGATTTAAAACCAAGGTTAACTACTCGATTTTTAGTTGCTGGATTTATAGTAAGGTAAAAAAAAGTTTGTACCGTGTTAGCCAGCAGATAGAAAAATATTGGAGTCTGAGAGCCCTCAGTGGTTGATACCTTTTAATGCCTAACTGAAAAGATGGTAAGAAAAAGCAAAGCAAGCTTTCGAGACACTGTGGCCTCTTCATCAGTCTTAATAATTACACAACTTCTGGAGAAACACACATATATATATATATATACAAATGTAGAGAGGGATAATGCAATACATAGCACAGGTGATATGAAGCATATATTGGTCAGCTGGGAGGGGGAAGGAGCAGCTGGGACAGTAAAATTAGAGTTCAGAGATAAGAGGCACAGACAGTTTTATTGTCCTTTGATAAGTGGTTGGTCCAAAAACAGGAATGAGTATGGCACCCCACGGGTCAGTGTGCAGTATTCCTGTCATTGGGGAGTCTAAAGTTAACCTCAGGCTCCCACCCCAGCATGCTTACACCTAAACTAGAGGACCAATTGGCAACCCGTTACCAGGGTAATCGGTCCCGAGGGGAGGAGAGTTAGGAAAAAGGAGAAAAGCGGGGAGTCAAACAGTTGGATGTAGTCCGTACTGAGGAAAGAAGCAAGGAGGGAGCCCAAGAGAGAGGAGTCTCCCAGGGAGGGCGCCTGAGAGAGAAATGGGTGGCCCAGGAAAAGAAATGGGAAACACGTGCCGGACCTTCCATAGTCCGGGAGAATCCTAGTCCACTATCGGAGTGCCGGCTCCGAGGAATGGTACAGGCGAGTTCACCCCTGAGCCGTCGACACCGGCCAGTCATGGGTTAATTTAGCAAACCCGACATCCCCGTCCAGAATGTGCAGCCACTTCAGGATCATCCAAACCAGGTCGAGCCCCTTAAGGTACTTTTACACGCTGCCACGATCACTGGCAATCGGTATCAACCATACGTGCGCGTGCACGTTTTTAATGGTTGCTAACGATCGCCGATTCCACATGTACACGCCGCAATTGCGTTGTCAACTCAAGATATTGTGGTTCCCCGGAAGCTCCAATAGATCCTGCGGATAACTTCCTGTTAAATACCGTTGCCGCTTCACCCGCTGCAATCAGTAGGGGAATGTGGGCGTACCTGTGCAGCGTTGCTAAAACATAGGCGTGACAGACTCGTGTATTCCGTGATGCTAACACACTGATTGTACAACGCAATAGCATCATGATTGGCCAGCCTGCGCTGGGAGGCTGGCTAATACATGACGCCATTGAAATTGTGTAGTGTGAATGGACAGCTCCTTAAATATGGCACCCTGTGAAGAGACAGCCAATGGTAACACAGTAGCCCCCACCAATCATCGCTGATGGGGCGCGGTATCCAGCACGCTGTGGCACGCCTCTGGGAAATCACTAGGTGACGCAGATTCCATCCCTATCGCCCGTTTACACGCCACTACCAGGGCAATTCACCTTTTGGGTTGCCTCGGATTATAGAAAACGGCTCAGAAACCGCTACCCGGAACAACTGCGAGAAACCCGATCACTTTCCCAAATTAAACGCCGCAACTTCGTAGCAATTTCAAGGCAACAGTGACAAAAATCCCCATTGCCAGGCAGTTGCTACCCAGCAGTGGCGGCGTGTAAAGGTACCTTTAGAGGGAAGAAGGGTACCTCATAACACCCAACGGGCCTAGTAGACAAGCGGGCTGTGCAGGGCAGCGCAAGGAAAGTAAGGAGGCGCAAGAAAAGGCAGCAGGATGTAGGATAGACTAAAGAAGGTATACTACGAGAGCCTCAAAGAGACTTTATCCTCCTCAGTGACTACCGGGCCAGCTATCTGTTCAAAGACTGTGCAAACTGTAACCTGAAGTGCCATCTGAAGCGGTTTCAGTAAAGTACCAGCAGAGAGTCAAAAGGCCTCCGTGTCTCCTTTCTTGCAAAAAACGCTGTGCGGCTGCGCTTCCCACAACCAGCACCACGACAACAGGTGCAGTGCTATCCTGCCCCGGGGGCCTGGCTCCACCTGCAGGTAGCCATACCACCCAAACTGCAATACCATCGTCCCCGGTGGTCTGACAGCGGCACTGGTGAACATCATCAGAATCTGCAGGTGGCGTCACGACAAACTTTTATTTTCTTTTTCTTTTATTCCTTTTCTACATTTCCCCAATTTTTGAGCCAACCACCAGGGCTACGGATCCAGGCAGGCCACCAGTTACACCCCTCCAACTCCATGCCCGGGTTCCGAGTTCCCATAGACCCCTGGGTGAATCATGAGATGGGGTTAAATGTTTATGGTAACAGTTCACATAAGTGTCACGGTTTTATTGTCCTCTAATTGGGGTCTGTTCAAAGATATGATACCCCCAAAGGCCCTTTCAATTGATGTAAAAAAACATGAATCCATGTGAAACATTAATTCCTGCTTTGAATGTGTCAAAGGTCGTAATCAATTTGTATTCCCAAATTCTTCTCTCTCTCTGAGCTTTGAAGTTGCTTTTTAAAATGAGCAGCCTCATATCTGTTACCCTGTGGTCAGAACTACAAAAATGCTTGGCTACAGGTAGATCCATATGCCTTTCTTTTATTGTATGGCAATGAGAATTCATTCTTCTAAACTTTTGTCCTGTCTCACCTACATACATACTGTTGTACATTTGGTTCATATAATTAAATACACCATATTGCTTGTGGTGCAACTGAAGTTACCTGGGATCTTGTAGTCCTGACCTGTGCTAGGAATTTTAATCTTGTCTGTTGTCATTATAAATGGACAGTTTAGATTTGTAGTAATCGTTTCTGAGTCCTCTATTTATTACAGAACTAGTAAAAAGGCCCGATGCAATTGCATCGGGAGCAGGGTGAAATGAATTGTGTGGGGCTCTGTGGGTAGCAGAGTATACAGGCGGGTCTGTGGGTAGCAGAGTATACAGACGGCTCTGAGGGTAGGAGATTATACAGGCGGCTCTGTGGGTAGCAAAGTATACAGGCGGCTCTGTGGGTAGCAGAGTATACAGGCGGGTCTGTGGGTAGCAGAGTATACAGGCGGGTTTGTGGGTAACAGATTATACAGGCCGCTGTGTGGGTAGCAGAGTATAGAGAAGGCTCTGTGGGTAGCAGATTGTACAGGTGGCTCTGTGGGTAGCAGAGTATACAGGCGGCTCTGTGGGTAGCAGAGTATAGAGGCGGCTCTGTGGGTAGCAGAGTATACAGGCGGCTCTGTGGGTAGCAGAGTATCGAGGCGGCTCTGTGGTTAACAGAGTATCGAGGCGGCTCTGTGGGTAGCAGAGTATATAGGCGGCTCTATGGGTAGCAGAGTATAGAGGTGGCTGTGTGGGTAGCAGAGTATAGAGGCGGCTCTGTGGGTAGCAGAGTATACAGGCGGCTCTGTGGGTAGCAGATATACAGGCGGCTCTGTGGGTAGCAGAGTATAGAGGCGGCTCTGTGGGTAGCAGAGTATACAGGTGGCTCTGTGGGTAGCAGAGTATAAAGGCGGCTCTGTGGGTAGCAGAGTATACAGGCGGCTCTGTGGGTAGCAGAGTATAGAAAGGGCTCTGTGGGTATCAGAGTATACAGGTGGCTCTGTGGGTAGCAGAGTATACAGGCGGCTCTGCGGGTAGCAGAGTATAGAGGTGGCTGTGGTGGTGGCAGAGTATACAGGCGGCTGTGGTGGTGGCAGAGTATACAGGTGTCTGTGGTGGTGGCAGAGTATACAGGTGTCTGTGGTGGTGGCAGAGTATACAGGCGGGTGTGGTGGTGGGGGCGGAGGGGGGTGCTGTCAGAGGCCAGCATCGCCGCCCCTTTAGTCCCTGCTGAGGACCGGAGGGTGGGGGGGGGATGCTGCATGGCCACCCCTATAGTAGGCTGCGGGTGAGGAGGTATACAGAGTATACAGGCATCTTTGGTGGTTGCAGAGTATACAGGCGTCTGTGTTGGTGGCAGAGTATACAGGCGTCTGTGGTGGTGGCAGAGTATACAGGCGTGTGTGGTGGTGGCGGGAGAGTATACAGGCATCTGTGGTGGTGGCAGAGTATACAGGCGTGTGTGGTGGTGGCAGAGTATACAGGCATCTGTGGTGTGGCGGCAGAGTATAGAGGCATCTGTGGTGGTGGTGGCAGAGTATACAGGCGTGTGTGGTGGTGGCGGCAGAGTATACAGGCATGTGTGGTGGTGGCAGCAGAGCATACAGTTGTGTGTGGTGGTGGCGGCAGAGCATAGAGGTGTCTGTGGTGGTGGCGGCAGAGTATACAGGCATCTTTGGTGGTGGCGGCAGAGTATACAGGTGTCTGTGGTGATGGCAGAGTATACAGGTGTGTGTGGTGGTGGCAGAGTATACAGGCGTCTGTGGTGGTGCCAGAGTATACAGGCGTCTGTGGTGGTTCCAGAATATACAGGCGTCTGTGGTGGTTCCAGAGTATACAGGCGTCTGTGGTGGTTCCAGAGTATACAGGTGTCTGGGGTGGTGGCAGAGTATACAGGGGTCTGTGGTGGTGGCAGAGTATACAGGTGTGTGTGGTGGTGGCAGAGTATACAGGCGTGTGTGGTGGTGGCAGAGTATACAGGTGTCTGTGGTGGTGGCGGCAGAGTATACAGGGGCGGCAGAGTATACAGGCGTCTGTGGTGGTGGCGGCAGAGTATCCAGGTGTCTGTGGTGGTGGCAGAGTATAAAGGTGTCTGTGATGGTGGTGGCAGAGTATATAGGCGTGTGTGGTGGTGGCAGAGTATACATGCGTGTGTGGTTGTGGGGGCAGAGTATACAGGTGTCTGTGGTGGTGGCAGAGTATACAGGTGTCTGTGGTGGTGGCAGAGTATACAGGTGTCTGTGGTGGTGGCAGAGTATACAGGTGTCTGTGGCTGTGGCAGAGTATAGAGGCGTCTCTGGTGTTGGCAGAGTATACAGGCGTCTGTGGTGTTGACAGAGTATACAGGCGTCTGTGGTGTTGGCAGAGTATACAGGCGTCTGTGGTGGTGGCAGAGTACACAGGCGTCTGTGGTGGTTGCAGAGTACACAGGCGTCTGTGGTGGTGGCAGAGTACACAGGTGTCTGTGGTGGTGGCAGAGTACACAGACGTCTGTGGTGGTGGGGGAAGAGTATACAGGCATCTGTGGTGGTGGCGGCAGAGTATACAGGCATCTGTGGTCGTGGCGGCAGAGTATACAGGCGTGTGTGGTGGTGGTGGCCGAGTATACAGGCGTCTGTGGTCGTGGCAGAGTATACAGGCGTCTGTGGTGGTGGCAGAGTATACAGGCGTCTGTGGTGGTGGCAGAGTATACAGGCGTCTGTGGTGGTGGCGGCAGAGTATACAGGCGTGTGTGGTGGTGGCGGTAGAGTATACAGGCATGTGTGGTGGTGGCGGCAGAGTATACAGGCGTGTGTGGTGGTGGTGGCAGAGTATACAGGCGTGTGTGGTGGTGGTGGTGGTGGCAGAGAATACAGGCGTGTATGGTGGTGGCAGAGTATACAGGGTGTGTGTGGTGGTGGTGGCAGAGTATACAGTGTGTGTGTTGTGGTGGCAGAGTATACAGGCGGTGTGTGGTGGTGGTGGCAGAGTATACAGGTGTGTGTGGTGGTGGTGGCAGAGTATACAGGCGTGTGTGGTGGTGGTGGCAGAGTATACAGGTGTCTGTGGTGGTGGCAGAGTATACAGGCGTGTGTGGTGGTGGTGGTGGTGGCAGAGTATACAGGCGTGTATGGTGGTGGCAGAGTATACAGGTGTCTGTGGTGGTGGCAGAGTATACAGGTGTCTGTGGCTGTGGCAGAGTATAGAGGCGTCTGTGGTGTTGGCAGAGTATACAGGCGCCTGTGGTGGTGGCAGAGTACACAGGCGTCTGTGGTGGTGGCAGAGTACACAGGCGTCTGTGGTGGTGGCGGCAGAGTATACAGGCATCTGTGGTGGTGGCGGCAGAGTATACAGGCATCTGTGGTGGTGGCGGCAGAGTATACAGGCGTGTGTGGTGGTGGTGGCAGAGTATACAGGCGTGTGTGGTGTTGGCAGAGTATACAGGCGTCTGTGGTGGTGGCAGAGTATACAGGCGTCTGTTGTGGTGGCAGAGTATACAGGCGTCTGTGGTGGTGTCAGAGTATACAGGTGTCTGTGGTGGTGGCGGCAGAGTATACAGGCATCTGTGGTGGTGGCGGCAGAGTATACAGGCGTGTGTGGTGGTGGCTGCAGAATATACAGGCGTGTGTGGTGGTGGCGGCAGAGTATACAGGCGTGTGTGGTGGTGGTAGAGTATACAGGCGTGTGTGGTGGTGGTGGTGGTGGCAGAGTATACAGGCGTGTATGGTGGTGGCAGAGTATACAGGTGTCTGTGGTGGTGGCGGCAGAGTATACAGGTGTGTGTGGTGGTGGTGGCAGAGTATACAGGCGTGTGTGGTGGTGGTGGCAGAGTATACAGGTGTCTGTGGTGGTGGCAGAGTATACAGGCGTGTGTGGTGGTGGTGGCAGAGTATACAGGTGTGTGTGGTGGTAGTGGCAGAGTATACAGGCGTGTGTGGTGGTGGTGGCAGAGTATACAGGCGTGTGTGGTGGCGGCAGAGTATACAGGTGTCTGTGGTGGTGGGAGAGTATACAGGCGTCTGTGGTGGTGGCAGAGTATACAGGCGTGTGTGGGGGTGGCAGAGTATACAGGCGTGTGTGGGGGTGGCAGAGTATACAGGTGTGTGTGGTGGTGTGGCAGAGTATACAGGCGTGTGTGGTGGTGGTGGCAGAGTATATAGGCGTGTGTGGTGGTGGCAGAGTATAGATGCACCGGTGCTCCTGCAATGCAGGGGTAAAAAAAAATAATAAATGATTATGCTCACCTCACCCCGAGCCCCCGCCGTCTTCCTCCAGGCTCCCGGTGGCTCCCGGTGCCTCCCGGTGCCTGCACAGCTCTTCTACAGCAGTTCAGGACCTGCGGTGATGTCAGAGTCACGTGACCGGAGGTTACCATGGAGTAAGCTGGTGTCACGTGACTCTGACATCACCGCAGGTCCTGTACTGCTGTAGAAGAGCTCTGCAGGCACCGGGAGCCTGCGGGAGCCACCGGGAGCCTGGAGGAAGATGCCGGGAGACGGCGGGGGCTCGGGGAGAGTTGAGGAAATGTTTTTTTTTTTTTTTTTTTTTTTTTACGGTAGTGCGGCTGCGCGTCATCGCTCGCAGTGCCGCTAAGGAGCTTGGGATTCGGCTACAACGCCCGAATTCCCAACTCCCGATTATATAAGTAGATACTGAATGGGAGTTTTTGCTGCATTTTTGACCTGCGGATTTGCCTGCGTTTTATGCTAATGTATGCTAATAATTTCCTGCGTTTTTGGTTAACATCAAAACCTATGTGATTTCAGGAAAAGCTGTCCATACAAATAGTTTTTTTGGTGCAGAAAATGGAAACACCGCATGTTTTGCTGCGTTTTGGAAAAAATGAGCATGTCAATTATTTTCTGCATTTTTGCTATAGTTTCTATTGTAAAATCTACAGCAAAAATGCAGGAACTGAATCAGCAGCAAAAACGTGGTAAAAAACAAATCTGCAGGAAAAAATTCAGCAAACCTCCTGCCAAGAAAAAAACCTAGGATTTGCTGCTGATTTGCTGCTTTTGACAAAACCAAAAAACAACATGTGTGGATTTAGCTTTGAGGGGAACTCCAGTGAGAGAAAACTTTTAGTACAGTCCCTGCCCTCCTACATGATGAAGCAGAGCCATACACTGCAGTTCTAGGATCTATAGATCTCTTATAAATCGAGAAAATCATACCTGATTCTTTGCACTAGCCCCCACCTCAGGGAACCAAAATCTCTTTCTGAGAGCTTCATGTAGAAGCAAAAAGCAGGAGGTGTGTCAGGGGTGTGGATGCTGGGAGCTGCAGGATCAGTCTACATTCACACCCCCTCACATTTCTGTATGGGGAGAGGGCATTGCAGGGGGTGTGACTGCTGACCCCATGTTCACACGCATACACTCCAGCCCCTGATATACCATCCTATGTGACGGGGGTCCAGGCTTCAAATAGCAATCATGTCACCAAGCAGATACAGATACATGCTGTGATCCTCTGCTGTATGATGATGCATAATGTGCACTGTCATTGTGAAGATACGAGCAGAGACCAATCATTACATTGATCAATTTAGCTCTGCATGGTCTCCTCTTCCCCACAGGAAGATGGTAGATTCCTGTCCTTGCAACTTTCAATGCATCATCATCACTTCTCAGTAACAGTCACAGCAAGGCATCCAAAGTCTGCAGCATCTGTTACACACGTTATAGTACACACCTCTATTATCACGTAATATCTATTAAAAGGTAGAAAAAATGCTATTTCAATGTTCCAGTTATAGATTGTCTTACATGATATCAATCTAAATGTAGGAATACATGTACAGTATTATGGTTTATTCTGTTTATCAATCAATGTGAAGACATTTTCTGTTTGTGTTATGGTCTTGTATAGGCAGTTTTAGGCTATGTGACACCTCAGGTCCATGTGTAAAGAACTGCAACATGCACTACAAATGTGTGTTCACAAGCTTCAGTTTGTGGCAATTGTGAGACAGTGAGGGGGATCATATGCGAGGGGCGCTATGTCCCCCAGAATGTGCACTGTCACGTATTGAACCCGGTATGGAATATAGGATAGAGGGACGCTCCACTCCAGGCCGGGTCTTGTAGGTTTTCCTCGGAGGGAGACATGGGGTTAAATGCTAGGTTAGGAGACAGGGTGGGGTTCTCTGTGGAGAGCTTCAGCCTGAGCTGGGGATGAAGAGGCTGCTGAGCGGTCAGGTCAGGGGTGTGAGAGGCTGTGTACTATTACAACACGGCCTAACCCGGGAGCCCAGGGCGACCTCGACCGGAGAGAACTCCTAACCTGAAGGGACCATGTTACTGAACAGTGGATGTATGCATTTCACAGTACCAGGAAAGTGATTGAGATTCTTACAATGTCCTGGTCACGCTGCTGCTACTTATTTTCCCTTGCAGATATGAACCTACAAAGCATTTTTTCAGGTCTGCAGGATGTCAGCTCTTCCATTTTTATTTTTGCATTCTTCTCAACATTCATGCTGTGTTTATTTGCAGTGTTGTGCTGTCACATAGGATGGTATACCAGGGGCTGGAGTGTATGTGTGGAGTATAGGGCCGGTGGTCACGCCCCCTGCAATGCCCTCTCCCTATACAGAAATGTGAGGGGACGTGAATGTAGGTTGATCCTGCAGCTCCCAGCATCCACGCCCCTGACACACCTCCTCTTTGCTTCTACATGAAGCTCTCAGACAGAGATTTCGGTTCCCTGAGGTGGGGGCTAGAGCAGAGGAGCAGGTATGATTTTATTGATTTATAAGAGATCTATAGATCCTAGAACTGCAGTGTACAGCTCTGCTTCATCATGTAGGAGGGCAGGAACTGTACTAAAATGTTTTCTCTCTCTGGAGTTCCCCTTTAAAGCTAAACCAGTTGACAACTTTTTCTCTTCCTTCTGCTGCTGAAATTCTGAGAAAATAGGATTTAAATTTATATGCCAATGAGGTGCTAGGTACTTTGGGCATGACAGTGTCACATTTTAACTGGGACCTGTCCTTTCTGCTTCTGTCACCAGCCGTCACAATAAAAGATTTCTGTTTTGGTTTGCAATTAAAAATGAATGCTCAGTTACTCTTTTCAGTGATCTTTGAGGCACTAAACACCCCAATCTGACAACTACTGTCTATGCTACGAATATAGTCCAATCATGTTATTTTTCTAGGTTTCTTTATTTTGTAATTCCTTTATTTTTCAATGAAACTTAGAATGGAATTATAAATAAGAAGTATATCCATAGCCTCAGTAAATTATACAAAAGGTGCAAAATCTGTTCAATTTTCCACAACCATAAAGACTACACTGTGTGCAGAATTATTAGGCAAATGAGTATTTTGATCACATGATACTTTTTATACATGTTGTCCTACACCAAGCTGTATAGGCTTGAGAGCCAACCACCAATTATGAGGAGGGGTGTGGTGTAATGACATCAACACCCTATATAAGGTGTGCTTAATTATTAGGCAAATGACTTTCCTTAGGCAAAATGGGTCAGAAGAGAGATTTGATGGGCTCTGAAAAGTCCAAAATTGTGAGATGTCTTGCAGAAGGATGCAGCAGTCTTGAAGTTGCCAAACTCTTGAAGCGTGATCACCAAACAATCAAGCGTTTCATGGCAAATAGTCAACAGCGCCGCAAGAAGCATGTTGGGCAAAAAAGGCGCAAAATTACTACCCATGAATTGAGGAAAATCAAGCGTGAAGCTGCCAAGATGCCATTTGCCACCAGTTTTGCCATATTTCACAGCTGCAACGTTACTTGAGTATCAAAAAGCACAAGGTATGCTATACTCAGGGACATGACCAAGGTAAGAAAGGCTGAAAAACAACCACCTTTAAACAAGAAACATAAGATAAAATGTCAAGACTGGACCAAGAAATATCTTAAGACAACTACTCCACAGCGTGGCTGGCCAGTAAAGGTCTAAAAGAAGAAAAAATAATGACATGGCCCCCTTGTCCACCTGATCTGAACCCCATAGAGAACCTGTGGTCCCTCGTAAAATGTGAGATCTACAGGCAGGGAAACCAGTACACCTCTCGGAACAGTGTCTGGGAGGCTGTGGTGGCTGCTGCATGCAATGTTGATCGTAAACAGATCATGAAACTGACAGAATCTATGGTTGGAAAGCTGTTGAGTGTCATCATAAAGAAAGGTGGCTATATTGGTCACTAATTATTTTGTGTTTTGTTTTTGCATGTTAGATATGTTTATTTCTAAATTTTGTGCAGTTATATTAGTTCACCTGGTGAAAATAAACAAGTGAGATGGGAATATATTTGTTTTTTATTAAGTTGCCTAATAATTCTGCACAGTAATAGTTGCCTGCACAAACAAAAGATAGCCAAATCTAAAAAAAACGCCATTCCAACTTCCAAAAATATTAAGCTTTGATATTTATGAGTCTTTTGGGTTGATTGAGAACATAGTTGTTGATCAATAAAAAAAATAATCTTCCAAAATACAACTTGCCAGTAATTCTGCATACAGTGTAATATTATGGTGAACATTTTATTAACCACCAAATAAACAACCCATTGGGTATGTGAAGAATCAAATCATCAATAATAAATTAAGCACTGTGATAAAATTACCTTTATTAATATTCTTTATAAAAGAGGATCTACTTCAAGGAGTTGTACTACATATAAGCAAAGAAAAACAATCCAAAATAATCCCAAACATTAAGATGTGTATATCTCTATTCAAATGGTTATACTAGTGTAAAAAAAAAATATATAAAAACCAAACAGAAAGTCAAAAATTGCTCTTAATCTGTTTCTGACAGTGGCAGTGGTCACTGTAATATGTAAACCCAGCATTTAATGCAGATATGTTGCAATCGTAAAAATTGGATTGACCTATCCAATCTTGGGCAGGGAACCGGACAGGTGCTGTCACTCAGGAATATAAGGTCTACGCGTCTACAAACGATTCCTGATAAAACAAAAAATACGCTTGGCTCTAAACCGACAAGGCTTCCGCCCTTACAATGGCAGTCCAACAACTGCACCTAAATTGCTATGTCCTAGACCTGTCCCTCCTGTGTGTCCTGACACATTTTATATTTATGAATCATCAGGGAATCGGATGATTTGGCATGACAGGAGAAGCTATCATATCACAGCAGCTTCAAGAAATGGCAAGGAATCACCAGCAGTGTGTTAGCGTGGCTATAAAGCCACCCAAATCCCAAACACCTGTGGCAGATTTAATTAATTCATCTCTCTCACCTGTTAAGTTAACTCACACTTCGAATGAATTTCAAATAGTCAAATTTTGCTGAGAACGCCATGTATAATACAACTTTCGCTCTCAGCAGTATACCTACGATATCACTTCCGCCAATTCTTGTCACTCATAGATGCCCCAATCCATCGTCATTACTTACTGCTACATCATTAAAGGCTGCCGGTCTATCATAGACATCCGGTGACTCACAGCAAATGACACATCATATCACATCACTAGCTGTGAACAGATTCTCAATGTAGTACTCATGTGACAGTGTAGGGGACTAACCTATCCCAAATATGTTAAAAACTGATGAAAAAAAGGGGAAGAGATAAGTGTGTGTTGACTCACACTTCAAGCAGTTCAAATAGTCACATTTTCACGCCACCACAGGCGGAGCTGACTAGTGGACCCACTAGACCATGGAGATACCGTGGAGCCTGATACCAGAAATGAGCTGGACAAGAGAGTCAGATCATGAACAGGGTTTATTACATACAATAAGGGATTAATCCTCAAAGGAGGTTCACAGGACCAGAGCACCAGGTCCCCCTAAGGGAGCACTAGAAGGGTTACCCCTATACAGGGATTACTCCAAGCGCAGCCAAAGAGGGTCCAATGAACCAGTCAACCTGGGGGTCTGACATAAGGCAGAAAAGGACAAGAAAACCAGGGAACCTGAGGAGAAGGCAGGGACGGAGCTTGGTGCAGCTGGATGGGTCTGGGAGGTAGCCAAGGACCAGCAAGAGTGGTATGGGTCTTTTTGGGAATGGACAGAAGGGATCCAGCACTGCAATCAAGAGAAACACGTTAGGATCTCAGAGGACATAGGAAACTGCATGCACTGCTAGGGACCTGTGCTGGCAACTTAGACTAACTAAGAAGTTGCCCAGGCACCTCCCTTAGGAAGTGAGGGCCTAAAGAACCCACCAGTCCTCAGCGATTGGCTGAGAGGTGGTGAAAGAAAAAAAGGGCATACTGGCCTTTTAAATTTATTAAGTGCGGCCCTAAGCGTGTTCCCCCCGCCACCAGGAAGTGTGGGGGTGGGGGAGAAGCACTGAGGAGCTGCCACGGGAGGATGCCGTGGGAGCACGGACCCGGTGAGTATGCCTGCTGGACAGAGTAGGATACCAGCGGCCAGATGGGACCCGATCCCCCTGCGTCCCAGGGAGGGGCCCCACTGGCCACAGGGTTACACACATGTTGCTGAGAACGTCATGTATAATACAACTTCTGCCCTCATCGGTATACCTATAACATCACTTCCTCCCACACTTGTCACTCAGATGCCCCAATATATCGTCGTCACTTCCTATTTCATCATCAAAGCCCTTCGGTCTATCAGAGATCCAGTGGCTCACAAGAAATGAAACTTCATATCACATGACTAGCGCAGGGGCGGAGTCTCAATGCAATGCAGTGCTCATGTGATTAGTGCAAAGGAGTGGCCTATCGCAAATATGTCAATAACTAATTAAACACTGGGGAAAAAAGAGAACAAACCAAATTCTAGTTCTACAATACCAAAAGTCAATAACTAACCAAGCGGAAAATGATTAAAGACAGTACAGGTATTTGGAACATGGCAAAAAGAGAACTTAACATATATGTAGAAATAATCCACAGTGGTATCTTCTTATAGATTACCATAGTGATTACATCCATGAGTTATGAAAAAGTTCCGACACCAAACTGGTTAATTCAAAAGTGTTTTTTCCAAACTTCTTAAAAAC
Source organism: Allobates femoralis (assembly GCA_033576535.1). Taxonomy (NCBI): domain Eukaryota; kingdom Metazoa; phylum Chordata; class Amphibia; order Anura; family Aromobatidae; genus Allobates; species Allobates femoralis. The sequence continues at coordinate 126,862 of JARQOC010000117.1, forward strand.
ACAGGAAAACAAGGCAAAACATTCCAGACATGGGGTGGGGTGACTGGGCACCGGTTTATGTGTTTCAAGGTGTAGGCTACCTGTTAATTATAATCATGGTTTGGTGCCGTTTTCTAACTTGTGGATCTCCTTCTGGATTTTTTGCTGTGCACAAAGGAACAGGTGAATGGGGATCGCATCTTGATTGACTTCATAGTGATTACATGTTAATAATTTTTAACAAAAGAACACATAAAGGACATATGCATAGATTAACTGACAGTGTAGATGTACTGATTAAATGAAGCTAGCAAAATTCAATTGCTCTTTGAGATTAAATGGTGCCACCATATTTAGATTGAATTTCCACTTTGTATCTCTTTGCAGCACCCTTCGTTCCCAATCACCACTGATTTTTTTATGCTGTCAATTCGAAAAAAAAGAGCCACTCTCGGGTCACCACTGTGCTTGTCATTGACATGTCTTGTCAATGATGTTTCAAATTTATGTTCAATATCACCAAGTTGTTTACCACTACGGTGTCTGAACTCACACATAGGCTTGCCGACATACTCTTTACCACATTGGCAGGAGGCCTTATAAATGACAACCTGTGTGGGGTCCGAATCTCATACTGCTTCCCAGTAACATTACTGGTACATCTTTTTGTGACATCGAAAAATGGATATGCAATGCAGCCAGAGCTTTTAAAACAACCTTTCAAGTCATTAGATAGACACGCTTTCTCAACTGGTCTAGTGAAATGGCAATGTACAATTTGATCCTTGATTGACCTACCCATCCTATATGTTATCAAAGGATGAAACAGAGGTTTACACCCTATGTCAGGGTCCTTACGGAGGATAAGCCAATGTTTCTCAAGGATCTTTTACACTTCACTTGAGCCATTATCAAAGGTGGTAATTAGTCTGGTCATATGGCTGCCACACAATTTTCTTCTTCGGGAATAACAGGGCAGTTCTCTCTACACCTTTCACTTCTTTCTAGGTTTTTTTAAGGTATCACCTGAGGAAGATATCAGTGGCTATTGAAACGGGTGGAATTTAGCAATTGTTTGAAGACACAATACTCTTTATAGTATTTCTTTGCAGTCCACAAAGCGTTCAATAGCCACCTGAGGAAGATAGCAGTGGCTATTGAAACACATTGTGGCGTGCAAAAAAATACAATAAAGAGGTATGTGCCTCCAAAAAATAGCTAAATTCCACCCCTTCTTTATTGCCTTAGCACTCCTAAAACCGCATTCCTCTGTTTACTTCTATGCATACACCCCCCATTAAATGTCAAGGATATCCACTTTCTTAGTGCAACAAAGAAATAGTTGCTGTGGGTTTGCGATATGTAGATGTATGTAGCCCACCCACCTCGTCACGCCAATCCCCACATATTGAAATTGAAGATGTGTATTGTGGATGTCATGTGTGAACTTAAGTCTGATTCTACTCTCATCTAGGCCGAGTTACACAGATGGAAAACTCATCCCGAGTGCCAGACCATACGATAAAAATGTCGTCACTGTAGCGGGCCCAGACATCGAACTTCCAGGTAAAGGCCTCCATCTCTGAGGTGAACACCATAGTCTCCTCCCACCAGACCAGGAGCAATTTACCATATGAGGGAGCAAAAGGGAGTCCCAATTGCAGTGCCCATGAGCTAGTGGTAAACCTTTCAATCGAACAGAAAGATATTTTTTGTAAGGCAAAATTCAAGCAGTTTCAGCACAAAATATTGTGTCCTCTTGTTGAGAGTAAAAATCTCACCGCCTCTAGTCCTTGGGTGTGAGTTATTCATGAATAGAGAGCCTCAACATCAGTACTATCTAGAAAAGCCTCCCTGGAGACAGGGTCATCTTCCAATTTTAGAAGCAAATCAGGAGTATTACGAGTATAGGACTGTAGGGCTACAACAAAAGGTCTAACAATTTGGTCCAAGTAGATCCCACAATTCTGTGTTAAACTGTCATTACCTGAAACAATTGGTCTCCCTTTCAAAGGGCAAAACCCTTTGTGAATCTATGGCAGACAGTAAAACATTAGCAAAACCAAGGATTATTTGGAAGTAAAAAATCATATTCATTCTAATCGATTACCGTATATACTCGTGTATAAGCCGACCCGTGTATAAGCCGACACCCCTACTTTTACCCTCAAAACCTGGGAAAACCCATTGACTCGTGTATAAGCCGAGGGTGGACCCCAGCACAGGTATACAGCCCCCAGCAGTGTGGTATACAGGCCCCCCAGTGGTAGTATACAGCAGCCTCCCCAGTGGTAGTATACAGCAGCCTCCCCAGTGGTAGTATACAGTCCCCAGCAGTATATACAGCAGCCCCAGTGGTATACAGCAGCCTCCCCAGTGGTATATACAGGCCCCAGCAGTATACACAGCAGCCTCCCCAGTGCTATATACAGGCCCCAGCAGTATATACAGCAGCCCCAGTGGTATACAGCAGCCTCCCCAGTGGTATATACAGACCCCAGCAGTATATACAGCAGCCTCCCCAGTGCTATATACAGGCCCCAGCAGTATATACAGCAGCCCCAGAGGTATACAGCAGCCTCCCCATTAGTGGTATATACAGGCCCCCATCAGAGGTTACAGACCCCCAGTGATATATACAGGCCCCCAGTTGTATATACAGGCCCCCAGTTGTATATATACAGGCCCCCCGCAGTATCTACAGGCCCCCCGTTTCCCTCCCCAGTGGTACACGTACACAGGCCCCCGGTTACAGAAGCACACCTGTAAAAGAATAGCTTTCATACTTACCCTCAGAGCTGAGGGGGTGGGAAAGACAACGCAAAAGCACGCCTACATGGCCAGGTTAAAAGTTGCTAACAATGTCGTTGTTAGGGTGTCAAACACACTGATGCACGCTGCCCTGCAGGAGAACGATGACCAAAAAATGATCCTGAATGATTTGTAATGATCAATGATCTCACAGCAGGGGCCAGATTGCTGATTGGTGTCACACGCAGCGAGGTCATTGGCTAGGTCGCTGTTACATCACAAATCCTGTGATGTTTCAGCAACATCGTTAGCGATGTTGCTGTGTGTGAAGTACCCCTAAGTGTTTGTCTGAAAGATCAGTATCTGTATCATTATGATCACCCTCCGAGAGTTGATTACCTGTCTGATTATTAGCATAATGGTATGCCTTGTTATCCTTAAATTCTGTCAAGTCCCTGGCGTATTGGCTTTCTATCTTTCAAATTGTAATGTAAGCGGTCTAGAATCCCTTTTACTTTGTTTTCTCTATTAGCAAAATCAGATTCTGAAGCAAATCACTTAGAAACTTCGATTTGTTCCTTCAATAGGTCATGTAATTTAGATAGAATAGACTTTTCCTCCTTAATCATTAATGTTGTTAGTCTCAAGGAGCTCTCTGTGGCTTCGTTTTCCCAAATAGCAATGAAACCAGGGTCTTTATATCTAGAGCCCACAGATAAACGGATCCTCAATCCTCATGGTACGATATCAGCCTTAATATAGCTCTCCAGGCTTCACCTCTCACCAGGCCACAATCTGATTCTTAAAGGAGTGGGAATAGTTTTTTTTTTTTAAGGAAGATCAATGTCCCTCCTCCAAAAAGAGCATGTGTGGGTACTCTGGGCATGACAATGTCACATTTTATCCAGGACCTGCCCTTTCTGCTTCTGCCACCTGGCGTCACAATAAAAGATTTCTGTTTTGCTTTGCAAGTAAAAATGAATGCTCGGTGACTCTCTTCGGTGATCTTTCAGGGATCACATACACCTCACTCTGAGAACTACTGTCTATGATACGAACATAGGACAATCATGTTATTTTTCTACATTTCTTTATTTTGTTATTCCTTTATTTTTCAATAAAAGAATATAATTATACATAATAATTTTTTCCATAGCCTCAGTAAATTATACAACAGGTACAAAATCTGTGCAATTTTCCCCAACCGTAAAGATTAATACAATGGTGAATATATTAGTAAGAACACCTTATCAGGGCCGGGACGATAGGTAGGCGACACTAGGCGATCGCCTAGGGCGCCATCTTGTGGAGGGCGCATTTTATCCGCATGAGGGGCCCATTGCCCGCCCCCTGGAGGGCCCCGTGCTGGCCGCCGGCGACCGCGCCGGCCAGAGAGGAGGGAGGAGGGGACTTCTTGTCCTGCAGCTCTGCCCGGTGCCCGCCCCTCCTCTCCTCCAACATGGGGCCTTATGGAGCGCGGATCCGAGGAAACAGCCGATGTCTCCTCGGACCCGATCTTAGTGTACTGAGCATGCTCAGTACACTAAAATCGCTCTGTGCCATCTAATATCACTTATGCAATGTATATTCATACATTGCAGAAGTGATATCCAGTGAAATGAAAGGGTTAAAAATAAAAAAATCATTATTCTCACCTCTCCACGATCCAGCGATGCCTCCTGCACTCGGCTCTGTGCTTCCAGGACCTGGCCTGACGTCACAGTGCAGTCACATGGCCGGTTACCGCGGTAAGCGGTCATGTGACTGTGACATCACGCCATGTCCTGAAGAGAAGCTGGAAGCAGCGCAGGAGTCGTGGAGAGGTGAGAATAAAGATTTTTTTATTTTTTAAGCTCTGCAAAGAAGGAGGACAAAGAGGGGCTGCAAAGAGGGGCTGCAAAGAAGGAGGACAAAGAGGGGCTGCAAAGAGGGGGGCAAAGAGGGGCTGCAAAGAGGGGGGCAAAGAGGGGCTGCAAAGAGGGGGGCAAAGAGGGGGGAAAAGAGGGGCTGCAAAGAGGGGGCAAAGAGGGGCTGCAAAGAGGGGCTGCAAAGAGGGGGGCAAAGAGGGGCTGCAAAGAGGGGGGCAAAGAGGGGCTGCAAAGAGGGGGGCAAAGAGGGGGGCAAAGAGGGGCTGCAAAGAAGGGGGCAAAGAGGGGCTGCAAAGAGGGGCTGCAAAGAGGGGGGCAAAGAGCGGCTGCAAAAAGGGGCTGCAAAGAGGGGCTGCAAAGAAGGAGGACAAAGAGGGACTGCAAAGAGGGGCTGCAAAGAGGGGCTGCAAAGAAGGAGGACAAAGAGGGGCTGCAAAGAGGGGGGCAAAGAGGGGCTGCAAAGAAGGAGGACAAAGAGGGGCTGCAAAGAGGAGCTGCAAAGAGGGGGCAAAGAGGGGGGCAAAGAGGGGCTGCAAAGAGGGGGGCAAAGAGGGGCTGCAAAGAGGGGCTGCAAAGAGGGGGGCAAAGAGGGGCTGTAAAGAGGGGGGCAAAGAGGGGCTGCAAAGAGGGGGGCAAAGAGGGGCTGCAAAGAGGGGGGCAAAGAAGGGCTGCAAAGAGGGGGGCAAAGAGGGGCTGCAAAGAGGGGCTGCAAAGAGGGGGGCAAAGAGGGGCTGCAAAGAGGGGGGCAAAGAGGGGCTGCAAAGAGGGGGGCAAAGAGGGGCTGCAAAGAGGGGCTGCAAAGAGGGGGGCAATGAGGGGCTGCAAAGAGGGGCTGCAAAGAGGGGGGCAAAGAGCGGCTGCAAAAAGGGGCTGCAAAGAGGGGCTGCAAAGAAGGAGGACAAAGAGGGACTGCAAAGAGGGGCTGCAAAGAGGGGCTGCAAAGAAGGAGGACAAAGAGGGGCTGCAAAGAGGGGGGCAAAGAGGGGCTGCAAAGAAGGAGGACAAAGAGGGGCTGCAAAGAGGAGCTGCAAAGAGGGGGCAAAGAGGGGGGCAAAGAGGGGCTGCAAAGAGGGGGGCAAAGAGGGGCTGCAAAGAGGGGCTGCAAAGAGGGGGGCAAAGAGGGGCTGTAAAGAGGGGGGCAAAGAGGGCTGCAAAGAGGGGGGCAAAGAGGGGCTGCAAAGAGGGGGCAAAGAAGGGCTGCAAAGGGGGGGCAAAGAGGGGCTGCAAAGAGGGGCTGCAAAGAGGGGGGCAAAGAGGGGCTGCAAAGAGGGGGGCAAAGAGGGGCTGCAAAGAGGGGGGCAAAGAGGGGCTGCAAAGAGGGGCTGCAAAGAGGGGGGCAATGAGGGGCTGCAAAGAGGGGCTGCAAAGAGGGGGGCAAAGAGGGGCTGCAAAGAGGGGGACAAAGAGGGGCTGCAAAGAGGGGGGACAATGAGGAGGACAAAGAGGGGAGACAGAGGGGACAAAGAGGGGAGACAGAGGGCAGACAGAGGGGAGAAGGGTGACAGGAGGGTGACAGGAGGGGGACGAGGTGACAGGAGGAGCAGGGAGAGGATCCAAACTGATGCTGCAAAACATCGGGATCGGATGCCTATTTGGCATCCGATTGCAGTCATCAGTTTGGATCAGTTGCTGTCCGAGGGGTGCAGCAAAAAGTCTGATCCCCTCGGACAGCACAAAAACGCAGTGTGAAAGCAGCCTTATTTGGCACGGATCAGGTCGGATCCAATTCGGTCCGATTTGACCCGCTGTGCCAAAAATCGCAGCAGGCTGCGATTTTGGGCACAGCAAAAAATCGGCCAGAATCGGATCCGACAAAAATCGGATGCCAATAAGGCCAAATCCGATGTGATCCGTGCCCATAGGATAACATGGGGCGAAAATCTGATCCGTGGCTGTCCGTTTTACAACGGACAGCCACGGATCACAGAAAAACGCAGTGTGAAAGCAGCCTTACAGCAGACGCACGGTGACGGCGGCCGCGGTGAGTGTGCAAAGGCGCGCACCTCCCCCCCCGGCCCCCGCATACTGGGCCCTGTATACACCACCACTGGGCCCTGTATACCACCACTTGCCCTGTATACACCACCACTGGGCCCTGTATACACCACTGGGCCCTGTATACCACCTGTAAGGTTTTCAGTCTTTTTTGCTATATCTGTTGTTATGTTTGCATTTAGTGTATTTTGTCGGCCATCTTGTTTCCTGTCATGTGTAATGACTTTTGCCCTCAACCAATATGGAGTTCTCAGCTTGTCGTCGGCCATCTTGTTTCCTGTCCTGTGCATTGACTCTTGCCCTCAAACAATATGGAGTCCTCAGCTTTGATGTCCCTGCCCTGTTTCTTGCCAATTGCCCTTTTAAACTACTTCAGCTGGTTAACCTGTGCTCCAGAATCAGGCCTGCAATCTGTCTGTGACTTGCTCTCTGAAGCCTGGATTCATTCTGCCTGGAATCATTTATGAACACAGAATCCTGGGTGCCAGCAATATCTGACAGGGAAGTAATGAACTCTGAATGCTTTCCCTGAGACTTGTACTATGCTTTAATACTCTGATGTCCTGGGTTGTTTTGCCTTGCCTTCTGCAACTTGCATTTACTTTATCCTGTTGATGCACTAACTTGTATGAAGCAATACAAGAGCTGCTTAAGAAGCATATGTCTCATGTGTCTCATTATACCCATGCATTAGACTCTATATAGACTGTATCATATATGACACCACCACTGGGCCCTGTATACACCACTGGGCCCTGTATACACCACTGGGCCCTGTATACACCACTGGGCCCTGTATACACCACCACTGGGCCCTGTATACACCACCACTGGGCCTGCTGTATATACTGCTGGGGCCTGTATATACCACTGCGGCTGCTGTATATACTGCTGGGGCCTGTATATACCACTGGGGCTGCTGTATATACTGCTGGGGCCTGTATATACCACTGGGGCTGCTGTATAACCCCTGGGGCTGCTGTATAACCCCTGGGATGCTGTATTACCCCTGGGGATGCTGTATTACCCCTGGGGCTGCTGTATTACCCCTGGGGCTGCTGTATAACCCCTGGGGCTGCTGTATAACCCCTGGGGCTGCTGTATAACCCCTGGGGCTGCTGTATTACCCCTGGGGCTACTGTATAACCCCCGGGGCTGCTGTATAACCCCTGGGGCTGCTGTATTACCACTTGGGCTGCTGTATTACCACTGGGGCTGCTGTATTACCACTGGGGCTGCTGTATTACATAGTAACATAGTAACATAGTAACATAGTTTTTAAGGTTGAAGGAAGACTTTAAGTCCATCTAGTTCAACCCATAGCCTAACATGTTGATCCAGAGGAAGGCAAAAAAACCCCATGTGGCAACACTAAGCTCCACATTGGGGGAAAAAATTCCTTCCTGACTCCAGATACGGCAATCAGACTAATTCCCTGGATCAACGCCCTATCAAAGAATCTAGTATATATAACCGGTAATATTATAGTTTTCAAGAAAGGCATCCAGGCCCTTCTTAAATGTTAGTAGTGACTCACTCATTACAACATCATGTGGCAGAGAGTTCCATAGTCTCACTGCTCTTACAGTAAAGAATCCACGTCTGTGATTATGATTAAACCTTCTTCCCTCCAGACGTAGAGGATGCCCCCTTGTCCCAGTCTCAGGCCTAAGAGTAAAGAGATCATTAGAAAGGTCTCTGTACTGCCCCCTCATATATTTGTACATTATTATAAGATCACCCCTAAGCCTTCGTTTTTCCAAGCTAAATAACCCCAAGTTTAATAACCTGTCTTGGTATTGCAGACCCCTTAGTCCTCTAATAACTTTTGTCGCTCTTCTCTGGACCCGCTCTAGTTCAGCTATGTCTTTCTTATACACCGGAGACCAGAATTGTACACAGTATTCTAAGTGTGGTCGCACTAGTGACTTGTATAGAGGTAAAATTATGTTCTCCTCATGAGCATCTATGCCTCTTTTAATACATCCCATTATTTTATTTGCCTTTACAGCAGCTGCCTGACACTGGCCACTAAATGTGAGTTTGTCATCTACCCATACACCCAGGTCTTTTTCAGTGGTAGTTTTGCCCAGTGTTTTATAATTAAGCACATAATTATACCCTTTGTTTCCTCTGCCCAAGTGCATGACTTTACATTTATCCCCATTAAAGCGCATTTGCCATTTAGCAGCCCAAGCTTCTAGTTTACATAAATCCTCCTGTAATATAAAATTGTCCTCCTCTGTATTGATTACCCTGCAGAGTTTAGTGTCATCTGCAAATATTGAGATTCTACTCTGTATGCCCCCTACAAGGTCATTAATAAATATATTAAATAGGAGCGGGCCCAACACTGACCCCTGTGGTACCCCACTGTTAACTGTGACCCATTCTGAGTGTGTTCCATTAATAACCACCCTTTGTTTCCTATCACTAAGCCAGTTCTTAACCCACTTACACATATTTTCCCCTATCCCCATTGCCCTCATTTTATGTATCAACCTTTTGTGTGGCACCGTATCAAAAGCTTTTGAAAAGTCCATATACACCACATCCACTGCATTTCCTTGGTCCAGTCCAGAACTTACTTCTTCATAGAAGCTTATTAGATTAGTTTGACAGGAACGGTCCCTCGTAAAACCATGTTGATAATGGGTCATGAGGTTATTTTTGTTCAGATACTCCAGTAAAGCATCTCTTAGAAAACCCTCTAGGATTTTACCCACAGTAGAGGTTAAGCTTACTGGCCTATAATTTCCAAGTTCAGTTTTTGTCCCCTTTTTGAATATTGGCACCACATTTGCTATACGCCAGTCCTGTGGTACAGACCCTGATATTATGGAATCTTTAAATATTAAAAATAATGGTCTATCTATGACAGTACTTAATTCCTGCAGCACTCTGGGGTGTATCCCATCTGGGCCCGGGGATTTGTCAATTTTAGTGATTTTTAGACGATACCGTACTTCCTCTTGGGTTAAGCAGGTGACGTTTAATTGAGAATTTTTGTTATCACTGATCATATTGTCTGTCATGGGATTTTCTTGTGTAAATACTGTTGAAAAAAAGTCATTTAGCATATTTGCTTTTTCCTCATCCTCATCCACCATTTCACCCAGACTATTTTTAAAGGGGCCAACACCATCATTTTTTAGTTTCTTACTATTTATGTAGTTAAAAAATATTTTGGGATTCTTTTTACTTTCTCTGGCAATGAGTCTCTCTGTCTCAATCTTTGCTGCCTTGATTTGCTTTTTACAAATGTTATTTAATTTTCTGTATTTATTTAATGCTTCATCACTACCTACTTGCTTTAATTCCCTAAATGCTTTCTTTTTGTCACATATTGCACTTCTTACCGCTTTATTTAGCCATAGTGGTTTCCTCCTATTTCTAGCATGCTTATTCCCATAGGGTATATATTGTGCACAGGTCCTATTCAGGATGCTAATAAACATCTCCCATTTGTGTTGTGTACTTTTATGTCTCAGGACATCGTCCCAGTTTATTGCACTAAGATCATCTCTCAACCGTTGGAAATTTGCCTTCCTGAAGTTTAGTGTCCTTGTGGCCCCTCTACTACACGTCTTAGTAAAGGATACTTGAAAGCTTATTAAGTTATGATCACTATTACCCAAGTGACCTCCAACCCGTATATTTGATATGCGGTCTGGCCTGTTGGTTAATATTAGGTCCAGCAGTGCCCCCCTTCTTGTTGGGTCCTGAACCAGTTGTGAAAGGTAATTGTCTCTTATAGTTTTCAAAAACTTATTACCTTTGCTAGAACTGCAGGTTTCTGATCCCCAATGTATTTCAGGGTAGTTGAAGTCCCCCATAATAATGACTTCTCCCTGAGTCGCTGCTTCATCTATTTGCTTTATGAGGATATTCTCCTCCACTTCCATTATTGTTGGGGACTTATAACAAACCCCTATCAGTAATTTATTATTTTTTCCCCCTCCCCTTATCTCCACCCACAGAGACTCTACATTTCCATTAGATTCACCTATATTATCACGCAGGATGGGTTTTAAGGATGATTTTACGTATAAACATACACCTCCTCCTCGCCTATTTGTACGGTCATTTCTGAACAGACAATAGCCCTGTAAATTAACAGCCCAGTCATGACTCTCATCCAGCCAAGTCTCTGAAATCCCCACCATGTCATAATTATTTTCCAACAAAATCAATTCTAATTCCTCCATTTTGTTGGTGAGGCTTCTGGCATTAGTGAACATGCACTTTATGCATCTCTCTTTACCTCTATTCCTTCCTACTAGATTGACTGTTCTAACCCCACCCCCCATGCCACCCCCAATTTTATTACTTGTGCCCAGGTTACTGTTTACACTATCTTCCCCTCCTATACAATGAATACCCTCCCCCCCAATCCCTAGTTTAAACACTCCTCCAACCTTCTAGCCATTTTCTCCCCCAGCACAGCTGCACCCTCCCCATTGAGGTGCAGCCCGTCCCTAGCATAGAACCTGTAGCCAGGTATTACCCCTGGGGCTGCTGTATTACAACTGGGGCTGCTGTATTGCCACTGGGGCTGCTGTATTACCACTGGGGTCTGTATATACCACTGGGGAGGCTGCTGTATACCACTTTGCTGGGGGCTGTATACCTGTGCTGGGGTCCACCCTCGGCTTATACACGAGTCAATATGTTTTCCCAGGTTTTGGAGGCAAAGGTAGGGGGGTCTGCTTATACACAGGTCGGGTTATACACGAGTATATACGGGTAGTAATCCTACAATGTCTGCTGGACATGGTATGAGGAGGTTTATGGCTCAGTCAGTACACACTCCATACTTCATGGTAAGGGGAGTGTTTATGGCTCAGTACACACTCCATACTTCTTGTTATTAACCAGTTAATGCTCTCTTGTCCACCGCACTGCAGTGTCAAAAGAGGACAACAGCGAGACAAGCAGCAACATGGCATCAGAGAGTCCCTGACCTCGAAATAGAAGATCCTCAGATCCTGGTATTGTGACATAATATTAAGAATAATACTTTTTGCATTTATATTACACTATGAACTCCACAGCACTTTACATACATCATGAACACTGTCCCCATTGGGGCTCACAATGTAAACAACCTATCAGTATGTCTCTGTAGTGTGGTTGGACAAACCTTTTATAGGTCCCCGTTAAATTAAATTTACTTTCAAAATATGCTGACATTTTTATTCCCAGACATATTTCGGGAAGGGGGGGTGCGCCGTTTGCCTTACCTGCCTAGGGCACCAAAATGCCTTGTCCCGGCACTGCACCTTATCATTATACTGGCAGATTTTATTATCACTACTTTAATTCAATACTTTCACATTTTTATTTTCCTAGATTTATCATTTAATGTTTTTGATAAGTATTACAGTTTTATATTCATTAGTGATTAAAGAAGTAAATGAAAAGTAACTGGAAAGAAAAATACCATTGAACTTTGGCAATATTACAGAAACAGAATATTTTTTCTAACTGGTTATTGCCCATTTATTTACGCAACAAGAAGCCTGACTTCATGACTTCATACAAGTTTTATATTACTCATATTATTAACCTATTCAGGATATTGATGAAACCTGCATGTTTACAAAAACTTATGTTTGCTAGAAATCCTTAAGAAATTACACGTATGTGCACTCAAATATTTGTTGAATATTTGCTGCAGAAATTTCTGCACCGTTTCTGCATTTCTTTACAGGAAAAAACAGTGTGAAATATGCGCATTTTTACTTGCGATTTTGTTAAAGATCTTTCTCCATTTATTGGAATGGTAACATCTGCAGCAAAAAGGCTGAAAGAATTGACATGCAACAGATTTAAAACTGCTAAAAATCTGCAATTAAATAATAAACAACGTGTGCATGAGTCTTCAGGAATCTCATTTCCTTTGCTGGGACTAGAAAATCTTTAGGGTTTTGTGAGAAAACTGCACACACAAAAACATAGTTTGTGCTTAGACCAACTAGTGGAAATCTATCAAAACTGTATTAGGCTGCTTTCAAATCAGCGGTTTTTGCGATAGCGGCAGATGCGGTGAAAAAAACGCATCTGCCGCGATTATCGCATAACCGCTGCACTTGCGGCACAGTTGCGGCAAGCCCCATGCAATGTCTATGGGGCTTGCAGTAAGTGTGTGGCAGGTGCGGCAAGTGCGGTTTCGGCACTTGCAGCAGGTGTGGCCACGAAAAAAACCGCGGTTAGCCGCGTTTTTTTGCGGCCGCACCTTCGGCAAGTGCCGATACCGCACTTGCCGCACCTGCCGCAAGCCCGCATAGACATTGTATGGGGCATGCCGCAACTGTGCCGCAAGTGCAGCGGTTATGCGGTAATCGCGGCAGATGCGTTTTTTTCACCACATCTGCCGCGACCGGCAAAATCCGCTGATGTGAAACTACCCTTAAAAAAATATTTCTGTGTGTGTCTCTTAAAAATATAAATAATTTACTAATATACTTATTTTTATAAAATTACCATGATTTTAACTTGTTGTCATAATTCCAGGAGCCCGTAGCTCCATTCCTGTCATACTGTATTTTTTAGACTATAAGATGCACTTTTTCCCAGAAAAAGATTTTGTGGAAAGTGGAGGGTACATCTTACAGTCCAGATGTACGATCTGACTATGTTGTGGGAGGGGTGGCAGTGGACCAGATCACTGTAGACTCGAGCAGGTTGCATGTGGGGCCGGTAATCACATATACCCACTGTTTTAGCTAATGTAATATTTAATGCATCTCCCTGCTCATCACCTCTCAGCACTGAAGCTGCCGGCATTGAGAGGTGGGCAGGATGATGGGTGGTGAGAGAGGTTAATGTTAAATTAACTTAAACAGAGGGCACATGTGATCACCCGTGGCTGCTGCAGCCACTGGCAATCATGTGAGTGGACATTCACTGTTTTCCATGCATCATCCTTGGCATGGGAAGCAGTAAATATCCTGGTAGCAGACAGACAATCATGCTCACCTCGCATTGCTCCCCCTGCAGCAGTATGGCATCCTCCTGTCTTCTTGCGCTGGCAGCTGACACTGTGTGTGGAGCAGGGTGCATGACAGTGATATTATCGCTGCACACACCGCTCACACACTGATCAGCTTGTGGCATGAAAAGACAGGAGGACGTATCACTGTTGCGATGAAGCGATGGGAGGTGAGCCTTTGTCCTGGCCTATGCTCAGCTTCGTATGGCAGATGCTACTGAAGACAACATTTGGTTTAAAAGGACTATCTGAAAAACATTTCCAGACAGTGGCTGAATGCACCCTTGCCTTGACTTGGGGCACAGAGGGATTGCTGTTGGCAACAGTTGACACACTTCGCACTCTTCTCAAACCAGTAGCCCTTGGTGCCTTTGTTGATGCTACGTATCCACCTTCTTCCTCTGTGCTGCTGTGCTGGCTATGCATGCCAGCGGTCCAGGTCGGATCGGTGGTCTCATCATCGACCACCTCGTCGTTCATGTCATCTTCTTTCTGTGTTGATATTGTCGGCTGGCCAGATTGCAACTGTGTGTCATCACCATCAGCCTCCACTTCTTCACCCGGTATATCACGGGGATGAAAGTGGCTTTCTTCTGGCTGTGGGTTTTCAAATATTTTGCCATGAACATACAATACCTCCTTACATTCCTCTTCAATGTTACATGGTGAGAGGCCAGAGGCAATGAAAGTATATGGACCAAACAGATCCTTGGAGTGGCCTAGGTTGGGGTCAAATGTTTCCTGTGACTTCGGACGGGGTGATGAACTAGGAACAGGTTGAGAATAGGATGACCCTGCTTTCTCTGTCCATACATGGGCTACTTTTTGGAGACATTGGGCACTACAACTACTGTGCTAGTAGTCCTAGGCTAGTTTCATAATTATTTGGCCCTTGAGGCCTTCTTCCTTCATCAACCATGGTACAGCCCCTTGGGATAATTTTTGGAGACAATATGGCTATGCCTGGACATTGAGCACTGCAACTACTGTGCTAGTAGTCCTAGCTTCATAATTGTTTGACCCTTGAGGAATGCTTCCTTCATCAACCATAATACAGTCCCTTGGGCTAATTTTTAAATACACTATGGCTATGCCTGCACATTGGGCACTGCAAAAACTATGCTAGAGGCCTAGTAGTCCTAGCTTCATAATTGTTTGGCCCTCAAGTCCTGCTTCCTTCATCAACCATAATACAGCCCCTTGGGCTACTTTATGGTGACAGTATGGCTATGCCTGCACATTAGGCACTGCAAGAACTATGTTACTAGTCCTAGTAGTCCTAGCTTCATAATTGTTTGGCCCTTGAGGCCTGCTTCCTTCATCAACCATGATACAGCCTCTTGGGCTAATTTTTGGAGACACTATGCCTGCACACTGTGCAGTGGCAGTGGGACAACAATGACAGTAGTCCAAGCTTTATAATTGTGAAGCTCTTGTGATGATGATGATAATAATGATGATGATGGGTGGCTTCTTCTTGCATTAACCATCACACAGCCCCTAGCAAAAAACCGTGGGGTTTGCAAATGTAGATTCAATGTTTCGGCAGCCTAAATTAACACCATTAAATAAAAGAACCTGATTAGGATCACAGTCAGAAATTACCGCCCAGAAGGCCGATCACAAAGATGGAACGAAACTGATATTCTCATTAAGCCCATTGGGCTCAAGGAACTCAAGTGTCCAAATCCATCTTGTCTCCAGCATTCCCAATCTATGGGTAACTGAACCATCACGGACCCAAAGTTCAACAATGTCAATCCCTCTTACTTTCAAAAGGTCACCATGGGAATCATGATGCTCCCAAAAATGTCTGCGTAAAGTTTTTAAAAGTAATATATCCAGACATTCTTTAGCTGCATTAATTGCTAAGACATGTTCCCGAACTCGTACCTTTAGGAATCTTTTGGCAGGGGCACATGGTTTAGTAGAAGATTGCAGTTGTAGTACATGAAATTTTCTTTTTATTTCTTTTTTTTCTTATCCATGCATGCCCGCATTTTTTGAAAGTGTCCATGATAGGTGGTAATGAACCTAACATGTCCATCACGTGTCTTGTCTACCCCTGCCATAAAGAAGTTCATTCCTGGAGATATATTTTGCCCTAATTAAATGCATATTTCACAGACCGTCAGCTGTAGCCACGTTAATAGAATTTGGTTTTAGGTTCTTCTGCACGAGTCATGAAATCTGCTTCCGAGGAACAAATCATTTTAAGTTTAAGGAATTGCCCCACCGGTACAGATCTGACCATATACAGGGGATGAGACAAGGTGGTGTGGAGCAACGCATTTGAAGATGTTGGATTCCTGTAGATGTTGGTCTGCAGAGCGCCATCATCATTTCTCCTCTCAGAGACATCCAGGAATTCCATTCTATACTTGTTACTTTGATATGTGATTTTAATATTTAGCTCATTGTTATTTAATGTCTTCATAAAAGAATGTAAGTCACCTTCGACTCCCTGCCAGATCCAAAAAATGTTGTCAATGTACCAGCCCAGGGATGGACCCGGTCCACCCATGACCTTCGATCCGACAGAAACAGGTCCCTCTCCCACAGCCCCAGGAACAAATTAGAATACGAGGTCGCGAAGTCCGCCCCCATAGCTGTGCCCTGGAGCTGCAAGTAGAAGGACCCATTGAAGACAAAAAATTATGAGTTAGGGTGAACTCCACGAGCTCCATGAGGAGAGAAATACATACAGATCCAAAATACATATAGATCCAACATATCCAGAAAGAACCACGTTGCTCGAAGGCCATCACTGTGGTGGATACTAGTATACAGTATAAATATACTAGTATAAATTAATAATTATAATAACTATAATAATAATACAGTGATTCGAATATCACAGGTGGCAATCATGGCATCCTCATTCACCTGAAGGGAATCAACCTGTTTTAAAAATTCACTAGTGTCCTTGGTGAATGAAGGGAGACTCCACCAGAGGTTGAAGTTTTGAGTCAATCCATCTATTTATATTCTCCAGAGAGTTCCCCCTCCCTGATACAATTGGTCTACCAGGTGGTGATACAGGGTCCTTATGTATCTTTGGCAGGAAGTACAAGGTAGGGTTAACGGGATCTGTCACGATTAGAGCTGACATTAGGTCTTTAGTGATGATGCCATTATCATTCACCGATTTCAGTATCTTGAACAATTAATTGTTCACAGAAGGAGGATAGAGGATTGTATGTTAATTCTTTATAACATACCTTGTTTAGCAAATGTCTATGCCTCCTTTACATAACTGATTTTAGGCCAAATGACAATGCTCCCGCCTTTATTGGCGGACTTGATCAGAACATTGGGAAGTTCACGCAATTCATGTAACCGAGCAAGTTCCTGCCAATTAAGGTTATCCCTGTAAAGATGTGTCGATATGTTTTTGAACGCTTGGCTCACCACCTGGACAAACATGTCAATGCAATCTCTCTGGATCGTGGACGAATAGATGGAGGAATCTTACCTCCTCCTGGTGTCAAGTGCTCGGTGCAGAGTTCATTCAAGGTCACTTTTTCTTCATCTGTGGAGAAGAGAGAATTTGTATTATCATTAAAGAAATGTCTCTTAAGAATCAAAGATCTCGCATAGAAATGCAAATCCTTGACAGCCAAGAAACAATCAAACTTAGCTACAGGTAAAAAAAGAGAGGCCTCTCCCAAGTAATGACAAAAGTCTGACCAGCATCTCCAACAGGTGTGCACAGATGCCTAGCTGAAAAAAATATATAGGTATTTATCCCCCCAACACCATCACACAGGCTGAACCTCTCCTATGTATCTTCAAAAAGTCAAAACTTCTTGTTAAATAAAAAGATTATTTTGTAAATGTATTAGTATTAGTAGTTGTTGTGAAATGTTGTTTCCAATAGGTTTCAGACTTACTCATTATCCGATTTATATAAACTTGTATATACATCTTTTTTGCTTGCATAGATTGTAGATACTCAAGTCTCCACAACATTAGGCGAATTTACCAATTATAAGAACATCTTATTAAAATTAATATAATTTTGGAATGCGCTTGCTTTAAAGAATGAAGTGACTTTTAAGGTTATTGTTCACTACTCTTTATCTTGGTTATTAAAAGGCAGTCTAGCAACAGTGGTGGAACATGCTCATGCTTTCAAACTCTTTCCAATAAAGCTTATAAACGCTACTCTTTACCCTTTAATGACCAATGACGGCTATACCCATCATGGCTTTGAATTGTCACTGCGTGTAAACACTCTCTTTGGTCAAATAAATACAGAAAATATCATCCTAAATTTACCACTAACATGAAGTCCAATATGTCATCATGAAACAACAATCTTGGAATCACTGGGATGTGTTGAAGCATTCCAGAGTTATAACCTCATAAAGTGACACTGGTTAGAATTACAAAAATGATGCTTGGTCTTTCGAGGGGTTAAACTGGCTAATCACTGGAACTCAGTGTTAGCTCCCGATCCTGGCCAGCTTCAGTTCCACTATTTTAGCATTACCATTGCAGCATGATGATTGCAGAATTCAAGACAGTGACACAACAATCCAAACTGCCAATCAAGGAGTGCATTTATCTTTAATTAGCAGAAGACTATAAACTGAGAAGTGGTGCACTCCAGGGGATTAATGACAAACCAACCCCTTGAACAAATTATAACATTGCTTTGAAGGCATATAGTAGCCTTATTATTAATGGAGATTCTTAATATTATTATATTAGTCAAATAATTATTGTTGTACTAACACTTATATTTTGCCTGATTGTATAATACAATTCAACAGCACTAACCTTAAAAAGATGGAACTTGGAAATATTATTGACTTTCTATTTCACTGGAGAAAAATACTACCGTATGATCTTGTATTTCACTGAAAAAAAAGCATCATCTTAATTGTCAGAACTAGTACCATGGAAAATCTTTTTATAGTCTATCATTTCTGACATGAAGGAGCCTGGCTTTCATCCCAAGTCAGTGACTTGGTACAACTAATTAATTGACAAACATTCTCATAGCATTTCTGAATTGCTTTCAGAATATATTGCCATGTTTCTCAGTTTAAACGTTAAGTAATTTTGTGTGAAAAGACAAAGGCTCTGACTCATCAAAGCTATGCGCTCTGAGGACTTTCTGATGTCAATGGCAGGAACAGTGGTCTCATGGCCACAAATATGTGGTATGCATGGTCCCGGCCAAAATCTGACTACATGGGAAAATCTTTGCTCAATACACATGTTCTGAGTGAA
Organism: Allobates femoralis; assembly: GCA_033576535.1. Classification (NCBI taxonomy): domain Eukaryota; kingdom Metazoa; phylum Chordata; class Amphibia; order Anura; family Aromobatidae; genus Allobates; species Allobates femoralis. The sequence goes on from JARQOC010000117.1 coordinate 145,690, forward strand.
GACGCACCCTTATGCATACTTCCGGCCAAGAACATAATCCAGACTAGTAATCCAGAGTACAATTACCCCCCCACATTGCCATTCAAGTGAGGGGTCCCCTATCTGCAAGAACATACTCACATACAGTGTTGGCCAAAAGTATTGACACCCCTGCAATTCTTTCAGATAATACTCAGTTTCTTCCTGAAAATGATTGCAATCACAAATTCTTTGGTATTATTATCTTCATTTAATTTGTCTTCAATGAAAAAACACAAAAGAGAATGAAGCAAAAAGCAAAACATTGATCATTTCACACAAAACTCCAAAAATGGGCCAGACAAAAGTATTGGCAAACTGAGCCTAATACTTGGTTGCACAACCTTTAGGCAAAATAACTGCGATCAACCGCTTCCGGTAACCATCAGTGAGTTTCTTACAATGCTCTGCTGGAATTTTAGATTATTCTTCTTTGGCAAACTGCTCCAGGTCCCTGATATTTGAAGGGTGCCTTCTCCAAACTGCCATTTTTTAGCTCTCTCCACAGGTGTTCTATGGGATTCAGGTCTGGACTCATTGCTGGCCACCTTAGAAGTCTCCAGTGCTTTCTCTCAAACCATTTTCTAATGCTTTTTAAAGTGTGTTTTGGGTCATTGTCCTGCTGGGAGACCCATGACCTCTGAGGGAGACCCAGCTTTCTCACACTGGGCCCTACATTATGCTGCAAAATTTGTTGGTAGTCTTCAGACTTCATAATGCCATGCACACGGTCAAGCAGTCCAGTGCCAGAGGCAGCAAAGCAACCCCAAAACATCAGGGAACCTCCGCCATGTTTGACTGTAGGGACCGTGTTCTTTTCTTTGAATGCCTCTTTTTTTCTCCTGTAAACTCTATGTTGATGCCTTTGCCCAAAAAGAGAGAACATTCTTCCAAAACATTTTAGGCTTTCTCAGGTAAGTTTTGGCAAACTCCAGCTTGGCTTTTTTATGTCTCAGGGTAAGAAGTGGGGTCTTCCTGAGTATCCTACCATACAGTCCCTTTTCATTTAGACGCTGACGGATAGTACGGGTTGACACTGTTGTACCCTCGGACTGCAGGGCAGCTTGAACTTCTTTGGATGTTAGTCGAGGTTCTCTATCCACCATCCGCACAATCTTGTGTTGAAATCTCTTGTCAATTTTTCTTTTCCGTCCACATCTAGGGAGATTAGCCTCAGTGCCATGGGCTTTAAACTTCTTGATGACACTGCACACGGCAGACACAGGAACATTCAGTCTTTGGAGATGGACTTGTAGCCTTGAGATTGCTCATGCTTCCTCACAATTTGGTTTCTCAAGTCCTCAGACAGTTCTTTGGTCTTCTTTCTTTTCTCCATGCTCAATGTGGTACACACAAGGACACAGGACAGAGGTTGAGTCAACTTTAATCCATGTCAACTGGCTGCAAGTGTGATTTAGTTATTGCCCACACCTGTTAGGCGTCACAGGTAAGTTACAGGTGCTGTTATTTACACAAATTAGAGAAGCATCACATGATTTTTCTAACAGTGCCAATACTTTTGTCCACTCCCTTTTTTATGTTTGATGTGGAATTATATCCAATTTGGCGTTAGGACAATTCTTTTTGTGTTTTTTTCATTGAAGACAAATTAAATGAAGATAAAAATACCATAGAATATGTGATTGCAATCATTTTCAGGAAGAAACTGAGTATTATCTGACAGAATTGCAGGGGTGTCAACACTTTTGGCCAACACTGTATGCATAATGAATCAGGAGAAATTGAGTATCATGCAAAATTTCAAATTGTATTGGTGGAAATGTTTGTTAAAATATAGACAGTGGTGCAAAGTTACTGACAGTCAAGAATGGCGCATCATTTGGACCTTATTTGCCAATATACATAGTGGGTATGATTAATATTTAAATGTTTACAACATGATATGTCCCCTATACAATCACTAAAGAACCATACAGAGAGCAATAATTGCTCAACAATGTCAATTATATAAAAGTTAGATTTTGGCTGAGATTTACATATCACATACTTGCAGCCACATGATTGCCATTCCTGGGTCTGACACCATAGAATCCTCACAGCACACATGGCATGTGATATGAGGCTTCATAAGTCTGCAGTCATATAGAGTGACAGCAGACATCATTTTGCATCGGACAAATCCTTTAACCTGTTTATGACATTGGATGTACTGGGTATGTACAGGACGTCTTTGCATTCCTGACATTGGACATACCCAGTACGTCATGGCAATCTTATGGGCATCGCAGATGTGTTCCCCCACGATCCCTGCTGGGTCTGCAGCTGATGTGACAGCTGAGACCCAGCTCTCACTTCCAGGAATGGTGACGTGCCACTCCTGGCAGTTTAATCCCATAAATGCTGTGATCAATGTGACTGCAGCATCTAGGAGGAAGAGAGATGAATCGT